>LPNX010587111.1:0-14128 GCA_001517045.1 Pseudotsuga menziesii
CATCATGCAGTTTTGTTAGGGTTTGGCTTAAAGATGGCGAAAATAGCTCTCAACATCGTGAAAATTGGCATGCACTCTTATTTTCCAAATGCGGATTTAAATCAATGATTAAATTTTAATTTTGAGAAATTAGTCAAATGTGAAACTTCATTGTGCGGTTTTGCAAAGGTTGGGCTTAAATGGGGTGAAATTATTTTGGAATGTCTCAAAAGTTTGCATGCACGCTTGTCGATCAAATTGGCATCCAAATTTATGATCAAATTTAAATTCTAAGAAACTGCTCGAAAGGGAAACTCCGTCGTGCGGTTTCAACAGGGTTGGGCTTAATGGGGGACAAAATAGCTTGAAACATCGTGAAAGTTGGTGTGCATGCTTGTCTTTCCAATATGCATCCAACCATATGATCAGGTTTAAATTCTAAGAATCTAATCAAAGCTGAGACTGCATGATGCAGTTTTGTTAGGGTTTGCCTTAAAGATGGCTAAAATAGCTCTCAACATCGTGAAAGTTGGCATGCTCTCTTATTTTCCAGATGCGGATTTAAATCTATGATTAAATTTTGATTTTGAGAAATTATTCAAACGCGAAACTTCATTGTGCAGTTTTGTTAAGGTTCGGCTTAAAGGGGGTGAAAATATTTTGTAATGTCTCAAAAGTTTGCATGCACGCTTGTTGATCAAATTGCAATCCAAAATTATGATCAAATTTAAATTCTAAGAAACTGCTCGAAAGGGATACTCCGTCATGCGGTTTCAACAGGGTTGGGCTTAAAGGGTGTCAAAATAACTTGAAAAGTCGTGAAAGTTGGCGTGCATGCTTGTCTATCCAATATGCATCCAAACATATGATCAGGTTTAAATTCTAAGAATTTTGTCATAGCTGAGACTGCATCATGCAGTTTTGTTAGGGTTTGGCTTAAAGATGGCTAAAATAGCTCTCAACATCATGAAAGTTGGCATGCACTCTTATTTTCCAAATGCAGATTTAAATCTATGATTAAATTTTAATCTTAAGAAATTAGTCAAACGTGAAACTTCGTTGTGCGGTTTTGCTAAGTTTAGGCTTAAAGGGGGTGAAAATATTTTGGAATGTCTCAAAAGTTTGCATGCATGCTTGTTGATCAAATTGGCATCCAAATTTATGATCAAATTTATATTCTAAGAAACTACTCGAAAGCGAAACTTCGTCGTGCGGTTTCAACAGGATTGGGCCTAAAGGGGGATAAAATATCTTGAAACGTCGCAAATGTTGGCGTGCATGCTTGTCTATCCTATATGGATCCAAACATATGATCAGGTTTAAATTCTAAGAATCTGGCCAAAGCTGAGAATGCATCATGCAGTTTTGTTAGGGTTTGGCTTAAAGATGGCGAAAATAGCTCTCAACATCGTGAAAGTTGGCATGCACTCTTATTTTCCAAATGCGGACTTAAATCTATGATTAAATTTTAATTTTAATAAATAAGTCAAACGTGAAACTTCGTTGTGCGGTTTTTGCTAAGGTTGGGCTTAAAGGGGGTGGAAATATTTTGGAATGTCTCAAAAGTTTACATGCACGCTTGTTGATCAAATTGGTATCCAAATTTTTGATCAAATTTAAATTCTAACAAACTGCTCGAAAGGGAAACTTCGTCGTGCGATTTCAACAGGTTTGGGCTTAAAGGGGGTCAAAATAGCTTGAAACGTCGCGAAAGTTGGCATGCATGCTTGTCTATCCAATATGCATCCAAACATATGATCAGGTTTAAATTCTAAGAATCTGATCAAAGCTGAGACTGCATCATGCAGTTTTGTTAGGGCTTGGCTTAAAGATGGAGAAAATATCTCTCAACATCCTGAAAGTTGGCATGCACTCTTATTTTCCAAATGCGAATTTAAATCTATGATTAAATTTTAATTTTGAGAAATTAGTCAAACGTGAAACTTCGTTGTGCGGTTTTGCTAAGGTTGGTCTTAAAGGCGGTGAAAATATTTTGGAATGTCTCAAAATTTTGCATGCACGCTTGTTGATCAAATTGGCATCCAAATTTATGATCAAATTTAAATTCTATGAAACTGCTCAAAAGGGAAACTCCGTCATGCGATTTCAACAGGGTTGGGCTTAAAGGAGGTCAAAATAGCTTGAAACATCGCGAAAGGTAGCGTGCATGCTTGTCTATCCAATATGCATCCAAACATATGATCAGGTTTAAATACTAAGAATCTGGTAAAAGCTGAGAATGCATCATGCAGTTTTGTTAGGGTTTGGCTTAAAGATGGCAAAAATAGCTCTCAACATCGTGAAAGTTGGCATGCACTCTTGTTTTCCAAATGTGGATTTAAATCTATGATTAAATCTATGTTTTGAGAAATTAGTCAAACGTGAAACTTCGTTGTGCAATTTTGCTAAGGTTGGGCTTAAAGGGGGTGAAAATATTTTGGAATGTCTCAAATGTTTGCATGCATGCTTGTTGATCAAATTGGCATCCAAATTTATGATCGAATTTAAATTTTAAGAAACTGCTCGAAAGGGAAACTTCGTCATGCGGTTTCAACAGGGTTGGGCTTAAAGGGGGTCAAAACAGCCTGAAACGTCGCGAAAGTTGGCGTGCATGCTTGTCTATCCAATATGCATCCAAACATATGATCAGGTTTAAATTCTAAGAATCTGGCAAAAGCTGAGACTGCATCATGCAGTTTTGTTGGGGTTTGGCTTAAAGATGGCGAAAATAGCTCTCAACATCGTGAAAGTTGGCATGCACTCTTATTTTCCGAATGCGGACTTAAATCTATGATTAAATTTTAATTTTGAGAAATTAGTCAAACGTCAAACTTCGTTGTGCGGTTTTTGCTAAGGTTGGGCTTAAAGGGGTGAAAATATTTTGGAATGTCTCAAAAGTTTGCATGCACACTTGTTGATCAAATTGGCATCCAAATTTATGATCAAATTTAAATTCTAAGAAACTGCTCGAAAGGGAAACTTCGTTGTGCGGTTTTTGCTAAGGTTGGGCTTAAAGGGGTGAAAATATTTTGGAATGTCTCAAAAGTTTGCATGCACACTTGTTGATCAAATTGGCATCCAAATTTATGATCAAATTTAAATTCTAAGAAACTGCTCGAAAGGGAAACTTCGTTGTGCGGTTTCAACAGGTTTGGGCTTAAAGGGGGTCAAAACGGCTTGAAACGTCGCGAAAGTTGGCGTGCATGCTTGTCTATCCAATATGCATCCAAACATATGATCAGGTTCAAATTCTAAGAATCTGGTCAAAGTTGAGACTACATCATGCAGTTTTGTTAGGGCTTGGCTTAAAGATGGCGAAAATATCTCTCAACATCGTGAAAGTTGGCATGCACTCTTATTTCCAAAATGCGGAGTTAAATCTATGATTAAATTTTAATTTTGAGAAATTACTCAAACGTGAAACTTCGTTTTGCGATTTTGCTAAGGTTGGGCTTAAAGGGGGTCAAAATAGCTTGAAACGTCGTGAAAGTTGGCATGCACTCTTATTTCCAAAATGCGGAGTTAAATCTATGATTAAATTTTAATTTTGAGAAATTACTCAAACGTGAAACTTCGTTTTGCGATTTTGCTAAGGTTGGGCTTAAAGGGGGTGAAAATATTTTGGAATGTATCAAAAGTTTCCATGCACGCTTGTTGACCAAATTGGCATCCAAATTTATGATCAAATTTAAATTCTAAGAAACTGCTCGAAAGGGAAACTCCGTTGTGCGGTTTCGACAGGGTTGGGCTTAAAGGGGGTCAAAATAGCTTGAAACGTCGCGAAAGTTGGCGTGAACGCTTGTCTATCCAATATGCATCCAAACATATGATCAGGTTTAAATTCTAAGAATCTGGTCAAAGCTGACACTGCATCATACAGTTTTGTTAGGGTTTGGCTTAAAGATGGCGAAAATAGCTCTCAACATCGTGAAAGTTGGCATGCACTCTTATTTTCCAAATGCGGATTTAAATCTATGATTAAATTTTAATTTTGAGAAATTAGTCAAACGTGAAACTTCGTTGTGCGGTTTTGGTAAGGTTGGGCTTAAAGGGGGTGAAAATATTTTGGAATGGCTCAAAAGTTTGCATCCACGCTTATTGATCAAATTGGCATCCAAATTTATGATCAAATTTAAATTCTGAGAAACTGATCGAAAGGGAAACTCCGTCGTGCGGTATCAACAGAGTTGGGCTTAAAGGGGGTCAAAATAGCATGAAACGTTGTGAAAGTTGGCGTGCATGCTTGTCTATCCAATATGCATCCAAACATATGATTAGGTTTAAATTCTAAGAATCTGGTCAAAGCTGAGACTGCATCATGCAGTTTTGTTAGGGTTTGGCTTAAAGATGGCGAAAATAGCTCTAAACATCATGAAAGTTGGCTTGCTCTCTTATTTTCCAAATGCGGATTTAAATCTATGATTAAATTTTAATTTTGAGAAATTAGTCAAACGTGAAACTTCGTTGTGCGGTTTTACTAAGGTTGGGTTAAAGGGGGTGAAAACATTTTGGAATGTCTCCAAAGTTTGTATGCAAGCTTGTTGATCAAATTGGCATTCAAATTTATGATCAAATTTAAATTCTAAGAAACTGCTCGGAAGGGAAACTCCGTCGTGCGGTTTCAACAGGGTTGGGCTTAAAGGCAGTCAAAATAGCTTCAAATGTCGTGAAAGTTGGCGTGCATGCTTGTCTATCCAATATTCATCCAAACATATGATCAGGTTTAAATTCTAAAACTCTGGTCAAACTTGACACTGCATCATGCAGTTTTGTTAGGGTTTGGCTTAAAGATGGCGAAAATAACTCTCAACATCGTGAAAGTTGGCATGCACTCTTATTTTCCAAATGCGGATTTAAATCTATGATTAAATTTTAATTTTGAGAAATTAGTCAAACATGAAACTTCGTTGTGCGGTTGTGCTAAGGTTGGGCTTAAAGGGGGTGAAAATATTTTCGAATGTCTCAAAAGTTGCATGCACGCTTGTTGATCAAATTGTCATCGAAATTTATCATCAAATTTAAATTCTAAGAAACTGCTCGAAAGGGAAACTCCATCGTGCGGTTTCAATAGGGTTGGGCTTAAAGGGAGTCGAAATAGCTTGAAACGTCGTGAAAGTTGGCGTGCATGCTTGTCTATCCAATATGCATCCAAACATATGATTAGGTTTAAATTCTAAGAATCTGGTCAACGCTGAGACTGCATCATGCAGTTTTGTTAGGGTTTGGCTTAAAGATGGAAAAAATAGCTCGCAACATCGTGAAAGTTGGCATGCACTCTTATTTTCCAAATGCGGACTTAAATCTATGATTAAATTTTAAATTTGAGAAATTAGTCAAACGTGAAACTTCGTTGTGTGGTTTTTGCTAAGGTTGGGCTTAAAGGGGTTGAAAATATTTTGGGATGTCTCAAAAGTTTGCATGCACGCTTGTTGATCAAATTGGCATCCAAATTTATGATCAAATTTAAATTCTAAGAAACTGCTCGAAAGGGAAACTTCGTCGTGCATTTTCAACAGGTTTGGGCATAAAGGGGGTCAAAATAGCTTGAAACGTCGCAAAAGTTGGCATGCGTGCTTGTCTATCCAATATGCATCCAAACATATGATCACGTTTAAATTCTGAGAATCTGGTCAAAGTTGAGACTGCATCATGCAGTTTTGTTAGGGCTTGGCTTAAAGATGGCAAAAATATCTCTCAACATTGTGAAAGTTGGCATGCACTCTTATTTTCCAAAATGCGGAGTTAAATCTATGATTAAATTTTAATTTTGAGAAATTAGTCAAACGTGAAACTTCGTTGTGCGGTTTTGCTAAGGTTGGTCTTAAAGGGCGTGAAAATATTTTGGAATGTCTCAAAAGTTTGCATGCACGCTTGTTGATCAAATTGGTATCCAAATTTATGATCAAATTTAAATTCTAAGAAACTGCTCGAAAGGGAAAGTTCGTCATGCGATTTCAACAGGGTTGGGCTTAAAGGGGGTAAAAACAGCTTGAAACGTCGCGAAAGTTGGCGTGCATGCTTGTCTATCCAATATGCATCCAAACATATGATCAGGTTTAAATTCTAAGAATCTCGTCAAAGCTGAGACTGCATCTTGCAGTTTTGTTAGGGTTTGGCTTAAAGATGGCGAAAATAGCTCTGAACATCGTGAAAGTTGGCATGCACTCTTATTTTCCAAATGCGGATTTAAATCTATGATTAAATTTTAATTTTGAGAAATCAGTCAAACATGAAACTTCGTTGTGCGGTTTTGCTAAGGTTGGGTTAAAGGGGGTGAAAACATTTTGGAATGTCTCAAAAGTTTGCATGCAAGCTTGTTGATCAAATTGGCATTCAAATTTATGATCAAATTTAAATTCTAAGAAACTGCTCGAAAGGGAAACTCCGTCGTGCGGTTTCAACAGGGTTGGGCTTAAAGGCGGTCAAAATAGCTTGAAACGTCGTGAAAGTTGGCGTGCATGCTTGTCTATCCAATATTCATCCAAACATATGATCAGGTTTAAATTCTAAGACTCTGGTCAAACTTGACACTGCGTCATGCAGTTTTGTTAGGGTTTGGCTTAAAGATGGCGAAAATAGCTCTCAACATCGTGAAAGTTGGCATGCACTCTTATTTTCCAAATGCGGATTTAAATCTATGATTAAATTTTAATTTTGAGAAATTAGTCAAACATGAAACTTTGTTGTACGGTTGTGCTAAGGTTGGGCTTAAAGGGGGTGAAAATATTTTGGAATGTCTCAAAAGTTGCATGCACGCTTGTTGATCAAATTGTCATCGAAATTTATCATCAAATTTAAATTCTAAGAAACTGCTCGAAAGGGAAACTCCATCGTGCGGTTTCAATACGGTTGGGCTTAAAGGGAGTCGAAATAGCTTGAAACGTCGCGAAAGTTGGCGTGCATGCTTGTCTATCCAATATGCATCCAAACATATGATCAGGTTTAAATTCTAAGAATCTGGTCAACACTGAGACTGCATCATGCAGTTTTGTTAGGGTTTGGCTTAAAGATGGCGAAAATAGCTCCCAACATCGTGAAAGTTGGCATGCACTCTTATTTTCCAAATGCGGACTTAAATCTATGATTAAATTTTAATTTTGAGAAATTAGTCAAACGTGAAACTTCGTTGTGTGGTTTTTGCTAAGGTTGGGCTTAAAGGGGTTGAAAATATTTTGGAATGTTTCAAAAGTTTGCATGCACGCTTGTTGATCAAATTGGCATCCAAATTTATGATCAAATTTAAATTCTAAGAAACTGCTCGAAAGGGAAACTTCGCCGTGCATTTTCAACAGGTTTGGGCTTAAAGGGGGTCAAAATAGCTTGAAACGTCGCGAAAGTTGGCATGCATGCTTGTCTATCCAATATGCATCCAAACATATGATCAGGTTTAAATTCTAAGAATCTGGTCAAAGTTGAGACTGCATCATGCAGTTTTGTTAGGGCTTGGCTTAAAGATGGCAAAAATATCTCTCAACATCGTGAAAGTTGGCATGCACTCTTATTTTCCAAAATGCGGAGTTAAATCTATGATTAAATTTTAATTTTGAGAAATTAGTCAAACGTGAAACTTCGTTGTGCGGTTTTGCTAAGGTTGGTCTTAAAGGGCGTGAAAATATTTTGGAATGTCTCAAAAGTTTTCATGCACGCTTGTTGATCAAATTGGCACCCAAATTTATGATTAAATTTAAATTCTAAGAAACTGCTCGAAAGGGAAACTCCATCGTGCGGTTTCAAAATGGGTTGGCCTTAAAGGGGGTCAAAATAGCTTGAAACATCGTGAAAGATGGCTTGCAAACTTGTATATCCAATATGCATCCAAACATATGATCAGGTTTAAATTCTAAGAATCTGGTCAAAGCTGAGACTGCATCATGCAGTTTTGTTAGGGTTTGGCTTAAAGATGGAGAAAATAGCTCTCAACATCGTGAAAGTTGCCATGCACTCTTATTTTCCAAATGCGGATTTAAATGTATGATTAAATTTTAATTTTGAGAAATTCGTCCAACATGAAACTTCGTTGTGCGGTTTTGCTAAGGTTGGGCTTAAACGGGGTGAAAATATTTTGGAATGTATCAAAAGTTTGCATGCACGCTTGTTGATCAAATTGGCATCCAAATTTATGATCAAATCTAAATTTTGAGAAACTGCTCGAAAGGGAAACTCCGTCGTGCGGTTTCAACAGGGTTGGGCCTAAAGGGGGTCAAAAAAGCTTGAAACGTCATGAAAGTTGGCGTGCATGCTTGTCTATCCAATATCCATCCAAACATATGATCAGGTTTAAATTCTAAGACTCTGGTCAAACTTGACACTGCATCATGAATTTTTGTTAGGGTTTGGATTAAAGATGGCGAAAATAGCTCTCAACATTGTGAAAGTTGGCATGTACTCTTATTTTCCAAATGCGGATTTAAATCTATGATTAAATTTTAATTTTGAGAAATTAGTCAAACGTGAAACTTCTTTGTGCGGTTTTGGTAAGGTTGGGCTTAAAGAGGGTGAAAACATTTTAGAATGTCTCAAAAGTTTGCATGCACGCTTGTTGATCAAATTGGCACCCAAATTTATGATTAAATTTAAATTCTAAGAAACTGCTCGAAAGGGAAACTCCGTCGTGCGGTTTCAACAGGGTTGGGCTTAAAGGGGGTCAAAATAGTTTGAAACGTCGTGAAAGTTGGCGTGCATGCTTGTCTATCCAATATGCATCCAAACATATGATCAGGTTTAAATTCTAAGACTCTAGTCAAACTTGACACTGCATCATGCAGTTTTGTTAGGGTTTGGCTTAAAGATGGCGAAAATAGCTCTCAACATCGTGAACGTTGTCATGCACTCTTATTTTCTAAATGCGGATTTAAATCTATGATTAAATTTTAATTTTGAGAAATTAGTCAAACATCAAACTTCGTTGTGCGGTTTTGCTAAGGTTGGGCTTAAAGGGGGTGAAAATATTTTGGAATGTCTCAAAAGTTGCATGCACGCTTGTTGATCAAATTGTCATCCAAATTTATGATCAAATTTAAATTCTAAGAAACTGCTCGAAAGGGAAACTCCGTCGTGTGGTTTCAATAGGGGTGGGCATAAAGGGGGTCAAAATAGCTTGAAACGTCGTGAAAGTTGGCATGCATGCTTGTCTATCCAATATGTATCCAAACATATGATTAGGTTTAAATTCTAAGAATCTGGTCAACGCTGAGACTGCATCATGCAGTTTTGTTAGGGTTTGGCTTAAAGATGGCGAAAATAGCTCTCAACATCGTGAAAGGTTGCATGCACTCTTATTTTCCAAATGCGGATTTAAATCTATGATTAAATTTTAATTTTGAGAAATTAGCAAACGTGAAACTTCGTTGTGCAATTTTGCTAAGGTTGGGCTTAAAGGGGTTGAAAATTTTTTGGAATGTCTCAAAAGTTTGCATGCACGCTTGTTGATCAAATTGGCATACAATTTTATAATCAAATTTAAATTCTAAGAGACTGCTCGAAAGGGAAACTCCGTCGTGCAGTTTCAATATGTTTGGGCTTAAAGGGGTTGAAAATTTTTTGGAATGTCTCAAAAGTTTGCATGCACGCTTGTTGATCAAATTGGCATACAATTTTATAATCAAATTTAAATTCTAAGAGACTGCTCGAAAGGGAAACTCCGTCGTGCAGTTTCAATATGTTTGGGCTTAAAGGGGGTCAAAATAGTTTGAAACGTCGTGAAAGTTGGCGTGCATGCTTGTCTATCCAATATGCATCGAAACATATGATCAGGTTTAAATTCTAAGAATCTGGTAAAAGTTGAGACTGCATCATGCAGTTTTGTTAGGGCTTGGCTTAAAGATGGCGAAAATATCTCCCAACATCGTGAAAGTTGGCATGCACTCTTATTTTCCAAAATGCGGAGTTAAATCTATGATTAAATTTTAATTTTGAGAAATTAGTCAAACGTGAAACTTCGTTGTGCGGTTTTGCTAAGGTTGGTCTTAAAGGGGGTGAAAATATTTTGGAATGTCTCAAAAGTTTGCATGCACGCTTGTTGATCAAATTGGCATCCAAATTTATGATCAAATTTAAATTCTAAGAAACTGCTCGAAAGGGAAACTTCGTCATGCGATTTCAACAGGGTTGGGCTTAAAGGGGGTCAAAACAGCTTGAAACGTCGCAAAAGTTGGCATGCATGCTTATCTATCCAATATGCATCCAAACATATGATCAGGTTTAAATTCTAAGAATCTGGTCAAGGCTGAGACTGCATCATGCAGTTTTGTTAGGGTTTCGGTTAAAGATGGCGAAAATAGCTCTCAACATCGTGAAAGTTGGCATGCACTCTTATTTTCCAAATGTGGATTTAAATCTATGATTAAATTTTAATTTTGAGAAATTAGTCAAACGTGAAACTTCGTTGTGTGGTTTTGCTAAAGTTGGGCTTAAAGGGGGTGGAAATATGTTGGAATGTCTCAAAAGTTTGCATGCACGCTTGTTGATGAAATTGGCATCCAAATTTATGATCAAATTTAAATTCTAAGAAACTGCTCGAAAGGAAAACTCCGTCATGCGGTTTCAACAGGGTTGGGCTTAATGGGGGCCAAAATAGCTTGAAACGTCGTGCAACTTGGCGTGCATGCTTGTCTATCCAATATGCATCCAAACATATGATCAGGTTTAGATTCTAAGAATCTGGTCAAAGCTGAGACTGCATCATGCAGTTTTGTTAGGGTTTGGCTTAAAGATGGCGAAAATAGCTCTCAACATCGTGAAACTTGGCATGCACTCTTATTTTCCAAATGCGGATATAAATCTATGATTAAATTTTAAATTTGAGAAATTAGTCAAACGTGATACTTCGGTTTGCGATTTTGCTAAGGTTGGGCTTAAAGGGGGTGAAAATATTTTGGAATGTCTCAAAAGTTTGCATGCACGCTTGTTGATCAAATTCGCATCCAAATTTATGATCAAATTTAAATTCTGAGAAACTGCTCGAAAGGGAAACTCCATCGTGCGATTTCAATAGGGTTGGGCTTAATTGGGGCCAAAATAGCTTGAAACGTCGCGAAAGTTGGCGTGCATGCTTGTCTATCCAATATGCATCCAAAAATATGATCATGTTTAAATTCTAAGAATCTAGTCAAAGCTGAGACTGCATCATGCAGTTTTGTCAGCGTTTGGCTGAAAGATGGCGAAAATAGCTCTCAACATCGTGAAAGTTGGCATGCACTCTTATTTTCCAAATGCGGATTTAAATCTATGATTAAATTTTAATTTTGAGAAATTAGTCAAACGTGAAACTTCGTTGTGCGGTTTTGCTAAGGTTGGGCTTAAAGGGGGTGAAAATATTTTGGAATGTCTCAAAAGTTTGCATGCGCGCTTGTTGATCAAATTGGCATCAAAATTTATGATCAAATTTGATTTCTGAGAAACTGCTCGAAAGGGAACTACGTCATGTGGTTTCAACAGGGTTGGGCTTAAAGGGGGTCAAAATAGCTTGAAACGTCGCAAAAGTTGGCGTGCATGCTTGTCTATCCAATATGCATCGAAACATATGATCAGGTTTAATTTCTAAGAATCTGGTCAAAGCTGAGACTGCATCGTGCAGTTTTTGTGGCGTTTGGCTTAAAGATGGCGAAAATAGCTCTCAACATCGTGAAAGTTGGCATGCACTCTTCTTTTCCAAATGCGGATTTAGATCTATGATTAAATTTTAATTTGGAGAAATTAGTCAAACGTGAAACTTCGTTGTGCCGTTTTGCTAAGGTTGGGCTTAAAGGGGGTGAAAATATTTTGCAATGTCTCAAAAAATTTGCATGCACGCTTGTTGATCAAATTGTCGTCCAAATTTATGATCAAATTTGAATTCTGAGAAACTGCTCGAAAGGGAAACTCCGTCGTGCGATTTCAACAGGGTTGGGCTTAAAGGGGGTCAAAATAGCTTGAAACGTCGTGAAAGTTGGCATGCATGCTTATCTATCCAACATGCATCAAAACATATGATCAGGTTTAAATTCAAAGAATTTGGTCAAAGTTGAGACTGCATCATGTAGTTTTATAGGGTTTGGCTTAAAGATGGCGAAAATAGCTCTCAACATCGTGAAAGTTGGCATGCACTCTTGTTTTTCAAGTGCGGATTTAAATCTATGATTAAATTTTAATTTTGAGAAATTAGTCAAACGTGAAACTTCGTTGTGCGGTTTTGCTAAGGTTGGGATTAAAGTGCGTGAAAATATTTTGGAATGTCTCAAAAGTTTGCATGCATGCTTGTTGATCAAATTGGCATCGAAATTTACGATCGAATTTAAATTCTAAGAAACTACTTGAAAGGGAAACTCCATCGTGCGGTTTCAACAGGGTTGGGCTTAAAGGGGGTCAAAATAGCTTGAAACATCACGAATTTGGCGTGCATGCTTGTCTATCCAATAAACATCCAAACATATGATCAGGTTTAAATTCTAAGAATCTGGTCAAAGCTGAGACTGCATGATGAAGTTTTGTTAGGGTTTGGCTAAAAGATGGCGAAAATAGCTCTCAACATCGTGAAAGTTGGCATGCACTCTTATTTTCCCAATGCGGATTTAAATATATGATTAAATTTTAATTTTGAGAAATTTGTCAAACGTGGAACTTCGTTGTGCAGTTTTGCTAAGGTTGGGCTTAAAGGGGGTGAAAATATTTTGGAATGTCTCAAAATTTTGCATGCACGCTTGTTGATCAAATTGGCATCCAAATTTATGATCAAATTTAAATTCTGAGAAACTGCTCGAAAGGAAAACTCCATCGTGCGGTTTCAAAATGGGTTGGCCTTAAAGGGGGTCAAAATAGCTTGAAACATCGCGAAAGATGGCTTGCATACTTGTATATCCAATATGCATCCAAACATATGATCAGGTTTAAATTCTAAGAATCTGGTCAAAGCTGAGACTGCATCATGCAGTTTTGTTAGGGTTTGGCTTAAAGATGGAGAAAATAGCTCTCAACATCGTGAAAGTTGGCATGCACTCTTATTTTCCAAATGCGGATTTAAATATATGATTAAATTTTAATTTTGAGAAATTCGTCAAACATGAAACTTCGTTGTGCGGTTCTGCTAAGGTTGGGCTTAAAGGGGGTGAAAATATTTTGGAATGTATCAAAAGTTTGCATGCACGCTTGTTGATCAAATTGGCATCCAAATTTATGATCAAATCTAAATTTTGAGAAACTGCTCGAAAGGGAAACTTCGTCGTGCGGTTTCAACAGGGTTGGGCCTAAAGGGGGTCAAAAAAGCTTGAAACGTCGTGAAAGTTGGCGTGCATGCTTGTCTATCCAATATGCATCCAAACATATGATTAGGTTTAAATTCTAAGAATCAGGTTTAATGTTTAAATGCAAGCTTGTTGATCAAATTGGCATTCATATTTATGATCAAATTTAAATTCTAAGAAACTGCTCGAAAGGGAAACTTCGCCGTGCGGTTTCAACACGGTTGGGCTTAAAGGGGGTTAAAATAGCTTGAAACGTCGCGAAAGTTGGCGTCCATGCTTGTCTATCCAATATGCATCCAAACATATGATCAGGTTTAAATTCTAAGACTCTGGTCAAACTTGACACTGCATCATACAGTTTTGTTAGGGTTTGGCTTAAAGATGGCGAAAATAGCTCTCAACATTGTGAAAGTTGGCATGCACTCTTATTTTCCAAACGCGGATTTAAATCTATGATTAAATTTTAATTTTGAGAAATTAGTCAAATGTGAAACTTTGTTGTGCGGTTTTGGTAAAATTTGGCTTAAAGGGGGTGAAAATATTTTGGAATGTCTCAAAAGTTTGCATGCATGCTTGTTGTTCAAATTGGCACCCAAATTTATGATTAAATTTAAATTCTAAGAAACTGCTCGAAAGGGAAACTCCGTCGTGCGGTTTCAACAGGGTTGGGCTTAAAGGGGGTCAAAATAGCTTGAAACGTCATGAAAGTTGGCGTGCATGCTTGTCTATCCAATATGCATCCAAACATATGATCAGGTTTAAATTCTAAGACTCTGGTCAAACTTGACACTGGCATGCATTCTTATTTTCCAAATGCGGATTTAAATCTATAATTAAATTTTAATTTTGAGAAATTAGTCAAACATAAAACTTCGTTGTGTAGTTTTGCTAAGGTTGGGCTTAAAGGGGGTGAAAATATTTTGGAATGTCTC
>LPNX010587202.1:4544-17478 GCA_001517045.1 Pseudotsuga menziesii
TTTCCATTTACATTGGAAATATAGAACGCAGAATCAACTATGTTACTATTATAGTACTGCAAATCATCCTATAGATCAAAATGATAAAAAGGACAACAGGTAAGTCTTCTTCTGAGCAGCAGGGTGTCCAAAAAGGTAGACTGGTTCCTTATGCAGTGTCTTGCTTCAGTATATAGTCTTCTACAAGCAGCATGTGGATGTTCCAAAAATTTTAAAAATAGATCAGAATTTCGACAAGGAGCTTCATCATTCAATAATAGTGCACTGTTGTCCTCGCTGCTGCTCTCCTTTCATCATCTGCAACTGCTTCCTGATCTCAGATAATTTGTTTCTTTATTTTCTTATTTCTGTTTCTTGTTCTATCACCCTCATCTTCAGATTGTGGAACTTGTTCTTCACATTTTGAGTCAGCTTACACATTATCTCCAGGTTATTGAGAGCCCTAGGGGCCAGAGCTTATACTATAAAAATCAGGGATAAGATGTGGAACATCTGGGAGATTCTTTATAGTGAGTGATTGTAGAGTTCAGGGAGTGTGGACAGAGGCCCTGAAGTGGGGAGTCAAGTGTAAATGTTGTTTGAATCCAGCCTGGGCAAGTCCACAATGAGGAGACTTAAAACCTTTTGATCTGGAGGGAGCTCACCATATGTTCACATAGTTCACAGCCAAATCCTGGAGCCATTTTCCATACCAAGGGCAATTCCCAGTAAGGGAAAAGATCATAAGAATCTTTCCTGCCATCCATAGTTATCCTCAACTGCACTAATTGCCATTGTCTCACTAGCATTGTCTCACTCCCTATCTTATTTTAAATTCCACTCCATAAGTCTCAGCGTTAACTGAAAAATCCCTGTTTCTCCCACCATTCTACCAACACCCAATGGGGGAGAATGGCAATTGGTGCAGTTGATGATACACAAATAGATTGCTGCCCGAATGACAGCAAAATCAAAAGCAAAAGATCTGATCTCGAAAATGGAAGAGCAGGGCTTGTGTTACCCTAAAACTTGCAGCCCTCAGAAAAAGCAGAATAAGTTGACTACTATAGAGAAAAAACGACCTTGATGCCAATAGCTTCAACCCAAAAAAGAGTAGGGATTGAATGGCCAAACAATATGCCTAGTCCCTTTAACAACCGCAGATTGCTGCCACATAAAAGATTGAAAAGGCTTGGGATGAGAGAGTATTTGGAAGGGACAATCCTTAATTGTCTTGTCTGCAATTGATATTTCCACCTTTCAAAAATATTAACTTCAACAACTAAAAAAAATAAAAGCAAAATAAAATAGATACTTGAGATGAAATGATCATATTATCTTAAATAAATGTCTTTAACATCCCCACCTTGTGGTAGTGTGCGTATCTATGAACCTTTTCCTCCAAGTCCTTCACATAATGTTAACAACATAAGTGAATAGTTGTTTCAACCTTTTACCAAGAAAGGCCATGAAAACTCATCTGATGTTGTAAATTATTATTCACCTCCTCTTCATGATAATCTACACATGGAAGGTTTTGAGTCCACATCCAGCAAGAGATTCTGATACCAACATATGTGAATATGATTTACATGCCAGACAATAGATTGAAAGTAAGATGAATTTCCATCATATAGCCACAAATACTACTGCCCTAGCATTCATGTGTATAAAACAAGAATATGGGAAATACATGGACGTAGCAAATGTAACTCTAAATCTTCTCTTCTGGTGGCATCAACCTTTGTTTTTTCCTTTATTTTCTCCATGTCATTGCCAAATGATACTTGTCTGACTTCCACTATTATTTTCATGTTAGCTTCTTAAATTGTATGCAACATTCTTCTTTGATTGTCATTTTCCATATTACTCAATACTTCATTTTATGTGAAAGCTCCTTGGAAAATTTCATCATGAGGATTGGGCTCATGTCTATACATTATAGCCAAGCTGGTTGATTTGAAATGTATTCAATAAATTTGATGTGATCGTGTCTCCTTAGGGTCTCTACACTAATCAGTAGATTGATCACTTTCTATTTTTAGATTCTGAGGATATATTTCTTGTTTTTAACTTCACAGGTTGGGTTCCGAATTGAACACCCACAAGAAGCCATAAATAAAATACAGGTGAGTAATAAAGAAGCAGATTTAATTTTCTGAAGAATTTCAGGGCAGTGTCTCAATTAATATCTATTTTTAATTTATTTTTTTCATTAAGAGGCCATGCATGTGTTCTAGGGAATGACAAATAAAGCTCAGTTAGATATTATCTATATGAATTAGTCATATAATAACAATGAGAATGCACCCAGGATCCTTTGAAAATAATTTTTGTGGTTGTGGTTGTTTATAAAATAGCTATTCGGATTATATTTCTTCCCTATTAGCATTGATGATGAGGATATCATCCAATTTTGTACTTGTTTCTTTTAAAACCCTCACCTATGGCGTTATAGTCCAAACTCACAAGGTGAAGATCTAAGAACAACTCAGAGAGGTTACCCACTATCACCTCAATAACTCTCTCCGACATTTTAAATTGGTTCTGTTTCCAACTTTTTACCTCCTACATTCTCACTCAATGTGAAAGTCCTAAGCATACATGTGAGAACTCATGGGTGACTAAGAAAAACTACCCACTGTCACCTTGATAGTATTATCTCTTAGTTTAGGTCAGCTCTCCTATCTCACTCAAAGGGGGGAATCCTGACAACAATCAAAGTCCAAGTTGTATTCAAGGAGAGAAAGGGGTAAATGGACTCACTACTACATTTCGACCAAAAATCCGACGGCCGTATTGTCGGATTTTCGACACTTTCCTGTCGCATGTACGACACTTTGATTTTTTTTAAGCGTCGGAAACTTGTCGTCAGTTATCTGACAGTTGTTAATCCGTCGGTTAAGCGACACTTCAGTTACCGTCGGTTAACATTAAGCGTCGGTTAAGCGACATGCCAAAACCGTCGGTTAAGCGACGAATAAAACATTAACCGTCGGTTAAGCGACATGCATAGCCGTCGTTTAAGCGACACTTTAGGGAATTTATGAAAAAAAAAAATATTGCTGGAAACGTCGCTTAAGCGACACCTTAGGGAATTTTAAAAAAAAAAATATTGCTGGAAACGTCGCTTAAGCGACACCTATAGGCGTCGCTTAAGCGACAGTCTGGCATTTTAAAAAAATATATATATTGTGTGGTTTCTTTGTTGGTATAGGGTGGTACCATTCACATCTAGGATTTGGATGCTAGCTTTCAGGTGTTGATATCAATACACAACAGGTAATTAGAACAACTTTGTGAACATATCCTTCTCGAAATTTGTAAACAGCTTTTCTCACAATTTTTTGTGAGGTAAATAATAAAACTTGTATGGTTTGTGCAGAGTTTCGAGGCTCTTAATCAGCGAGAAATTGTTGTAGTGGTTGATCCTATTCAAAGTGTTAAGGGGAAGGTTGTGATTGATGCATTCCGCTTAATCAATCCCCAGACTATGATGCTTGGGCAGGAACCCCATCAAACAACTTCAAATCTAGGGCATCTGAATAAACCATCCATCCAAGTTAGCATCTAGCAGTATTATGAGTTTTAACACTTAAGATTAAGTATAATACTCTTTTTGTTCTAAATGCTCATTTTTTGTATAATATTTGTATAGGCATTAATCCATGGCTTGAATCAAAAACTCTTTTTGTTCTAAACTGCTGATTTATTTCCAGTTTGGAAACTGTCTATGTTGTTTTTCCTATTGAAGAAAGAGGGAACTCTGAAGTGGCATTAACTAGAGCAACAAACTGATCCATGCATTATCTCATGAATATAGTATGTGTTGAAATAAAGGAATTCCTATCAGATTTATGGCTCAATAATGTGTACAGCCCTACTGAGACATAGTGGATAAAGAGAGAGTTCTGTGACCTTCAAAACCAGAGCTACTAGTTCACATGTTAATAGATTTTATTGATGTAGAAAATAGCAGAGTGGGTGCTGAGGTATTGGCAATATGCCAGTGCACACTTATCCAAAAGCAAAAAAGCTTGATTTTTGTTCCAGTATTAAGCCACGCATACTGGAGGATCCACACCAATGTTTAAACACAGAACAAGAGAAACACTCCCAGTCTTCATCTGTTTAGCAAAACTCTTCATTAGACGATTAGTCTTCGACTTCTTCATCAATTGAATGCCAAGCAATGTATAACAACACTACGGACCAAATGCATGGTGGCACCTTAAATTGGTATACTACCATTATGAGGAATTCCAGTCAATCATGAATAACAGGCATTATTAATACAATTTGAATGAAATACTGGTAAGGATATATCCTTAGTCAAGGTGCAACTAAGACACAATGTACTGTTTAAAAAGAATACATGTGACAAAAAGAATTCATCAATGACCCAAGCATTCAGATTATGCCACAATTAAATAAAGATCTAGTATACCTGCATTTATTTTGTGAACAAGTAGTAATTGTTCATAGAACAGAGAATTGAAACATTTAATTATTGTGTTGAACAAACACTAACTTAACAGGTATAAACAGCAAGAACTAGCAGGTTCTAGAGGATTAGGTTACCATGTGTTTATTTTGTTGTGTAGGAAAAACACAATGTTAAACAGGATCCCAGCCCAGCCCACTGGGGATGCCAACCCCACATTTCCCCTAAACATTTGTCAATCCTAAAGACTACCTGTTTGGAGGTGATAAGCATATCTCTATTAGATCAATGTTGCATGGGAACTTCTCCCCATCCCTTGAAGATATTGCCCAGACATTCCCATGTCCCCAAGGAATTGAGAACAATAAGTGTAAGTCCACGTTTGTAAGGGAATTACCTAGAGGATGTGGGGGACTTCTCCCCTATCCCCTAGATGTTTCCTGGCATAATTGGGGAGGTATGGATGACATCCGTTAATGGTTTCAAAGACATACAAATGCCCTATTGGTTGTGGAGCCTAACTATCTTTCTGATCCAGAGGTCTTGTTTCAGTTATATTTGGATCCCAGTTCTGAAGGGAGGGCCATGGGGGCAGTTCACCCCCCCGCCTACCCCCCAATTGAGGGTTCGAGGGTGGAGCCCAAAATTTTCCAATTCTTCCTGTGTTGGTCGGATACACCTACCATTAATCTCCTCAATTAGTTGAAACAATGTAATGAAATTCGAACAAGTACCCAAATTGTGCAAAATAGAATTGAATTGTGTAACTTCTCACATGTTATGCATAAAAAGGGAATGATAGGCTCGGGCAGATATAATCCTAACTTTGAGCCTGTTCTCTGGATCCCAATTGAGGAATTGATCATTACCTTGGTCTCAGGGTCTTTTAAGTGTGTCTCGATTTCAAGAATTGCAGATTCACAAACATCACAGTTACTTTGCTGTCTATTTAGAGCAAGAGATGATGAATCACTGCATATACGCATCTTCTGACAAACCTCCTTTGGACTAATAGTTGCAATCTCTACGAAAATGAGAGGAGCACAGTAGTCGACCATTGAATGACACTAAAAAAAGGAGAACATCAATGTACCTGAAAACCTAGCTGATTATAAGTTATAACAGATCTTGGTGGCAAAACAATCAGAACACCACCTTAGAAACATTGATATTAAAGCTACAAAAACTCCCAAGCAAAACAATCTCAAGCTTTTCAGGACTTCACTCCTTTTATTGAAGATGAACTTATTTATGGAATAAATAAATAGATTTTGCAAACATATATCTGCTTGTCGAATAATCAGATCTATAAATATGATTAAAATCCTACCTCAGTACCGAAAACACCAAGTTTTGAACATGTCTGGTGCAATGCAGCCAAAACCTGTGCCTGAGTTGTGTTCTGACTCACGTAGTATGTTTCCTCTTCTATAAGCTCCTCACACATTGCACAATTTTGGTCATCACCTGCATCCAATGAGGGGATATTTCTGCCCATACCTAACTTGTATTGTAAGTCATTGTTTTTCTTTCCATCACATAATCCTGTACCAATGCAAAGCCTATCTTCACTTAGGTAATCTTGTAGCATTGAAACAGCCTCTTGTATATATGTTCCTAACATTTCATCAGATCTATAACATTTCATCACACTGCAGTATCTTCATTGATCTCCTCATCCTGCAGAAACAGGTATAATAAAATCTGTTAACTTAACATTTTATGTAAAGGTTTTCCAGCGTATCCTTCAGCAACAGGTGACCAAATTCCACCTTGATCATCAAACATTAAACCTACAACATGCACTCATCCAAACATATTTTACCAGCGAGAGGTCCTCCTCTCTTCGAGTCGGCCTCTTCAGGCAATGGTGGATGTTATTTCTAGTAATGGTTGGTTGAACCCAGCTCTTGCAGCAATGGAATTGACCCAGATGGTTACCCAGGGTCTTTGGGAGCGTGATTCTGTCTTGTTGCAGCTTCCACATTTTACGAACGAACTTGCCAAAAAGTGCCAGGAAAATCCAGGTAAAAGCATTGAGACGGTTTTTGATTTAGTTGAGATGGAGGATGACGAAAGACGTGATTTATTGCAGATGTCAGATGCACAGTTGTTGGACATTGCTCGTTTTTGTAACCGCTTTCCAAACATTGATCTAGCATATGATATATTAGAGAGTGATGATGTGAGTGCCGGGGAAAATGTTACATTGCAAGTTACTCTTGAAAGAGATCTAGAAAGAAGACAGGAATTAGGTCTAGTTGATGCACCCAGGTATCCCAAACCAAAAGAAGAAGGTTGGTGGCTAGTTGTTGGGGATCCAAGTAGCAATCAGTTGTTGGCTATTAAGAGAGTATCACTTCAGAGAAAATCTAAGGTTAAGCTTGATTTCACTGCACCATCAGAGCTTGGAGAAAATAAATATACATTATATTTCATGTGTGATTCATATCTTGGGTGTGATCAAGAATATGAATTTACAATTGATGTGAAGGAAGCAATGGAAGTAGACGAGGATGTAAGAGAATGAGATGCTCTTTCCGGAGGAATGCTTTTTACAATTTGTCAAGCTGCCTTTGCAATTAAGCAGGGGAGCTCCTTATTTTTATACCCCTAAGCTTTTAGTATAATATAAGTAGTACAGTTTCTAAAGACCAAAGGATTGACTTTAATTTTATTGAATTTGCTTTACTTTGCAATAAACATTTGCTGATTAGTTGAAACATTTGAAATGAATGGTGTTTATATATTCATTGCTGTATTTGAACAACTAACAAATTTGGATTTTGGATTTGGATGAATGAATCTCTCCTATTAAGAGGCTTCCAGTTTTGAATCACTTTAAGTATGTATTGAATATTGAAGAGATTAAATATATTTCTTTGAATTACTTATAGAGTATCGATCTCTTTGAACATCTATTACAAGTTCTAATATTTAACTGTTGCTCGATAATAAGAAATAAGTTCCCATCCTGGTTGATGTTCAATATAAGAAATAAGTTAATATAGATTACACAAGGAGGAACTTTTCAGCTTCCCACAGGAATAGGCTATTTAGATTATTTATATATTGATGTTAAGGAAGCTGGTGCTTTGCCATGGAGTCCTGAATTGGGCAGAGACAAAATGACTCTCAACGGGTTATAAAATCATGGTCTCATTTCATTGGCATCAGAAGAGCAATAATTATACCTGATGAATTAACTGGTAAAAGCTATGCTGGCCATTTGTACTAGGTTCTCCAAAATCTATTTCACCAGCCTCAAAATTGAGAGGTATACCATCAATAGAAACTCCCCATGCTAAGCTGCAACATACAGAAAAATAGATTCATATCATTATCAAAAAATATTGAGGATGATCTCAGAAGATGAAAGCTCAAGCGCACAAAATCAGACAGCAGAAAACATCCAAGACAGAAGTTTACTTGACATTGACATAAAACAAACAGATTGACATAAAACAAAGCTCACTTGATAAGTAAAAGGCAAAAAGCTCATTGCAATATACTCAGTAACAAGCAAAATTTCAATAACATCCAACAGAGATAAAAAGAAATAAATGAACATTATAAATTGGATATTACTGTTCTTATTTTAACCAAGCTAGAATCATTCTGACCAATAAAGAGGAATTAGCTTGGTTTCCAACATACTTTTGTGCCAAATGAACCTTGTACCGTGATCGATAACTCAGATCATTCACCATCTTGGAATTTACTAATTGTTTCTCCATAAGATTTCTCACCATGGCCATCATCCACGTAGGCAATGTTTCCAAAATCTGTACAGTGTCTGCATGTAGGGCACATAATACCTCACAAAATGATGTACCTGCTAATAGAGGATATATATATATATATATATAAACTGGATGTATGAGCAGAGGTCCTTCTAGCTGATTTAAGGCTGTCCTGAAGGTAAAAGTATTGCTAAGTTGCTTCATATTGAAGATTCACTTGCCAAATATAGAAGATTCAATTTCTGTGAAGAGGAACAAACAAACAAAGGAGAAGTAGTTGTGAGCTAAACCAACTCTGATAGGAAAACACAAGCAGGGAAATCAAAAACACGTCCATTGATCAATGGCAACAATCATTGATGTATGAAAACAAGTTCAAAGTTGATGAAATCACACCATTCACAAAATGCACCATGTGTAGCTTTGTCACCTTAAGGAAGGCTTGCTACAAAACCAAAGAAACCTGGGTTCCAATCATCCTGAACTGCTCCAGTTTACATTGGATCCAATCCTTGATGATTCAAAACCTGAATAGGATAAATGATAGGAAGATTCTGCAAAGAGTGTTCTTAATGCAACCTCAAATAGTCTAGCTTACTCTATAGTTCTCTTCAAATTCTACTTAGAGATTGAATCTTAAACAAAGTAAGTAATATTTGTTTCTCAAAGGAAAAGTGCAGCCAATCCATCTGCCATAGAGACATCATCCGAAACTCTGAGTTTTATTGGTTTTTTTTAATGCAAAAGAGATTAGACAATAACAAGGCCTATCTATCTGTTAGAAAGATTTTCCATAGCTCTATCATCAGAAAAGAGAACTCTACATGAAACGTAGCATTCTTAGTTCTATAGTTTTACGAGTCAAGTTCTGGAAATTAAAGTTTGTAGGTTCAAATATTACCAGAACCCCTTCCCCACCAGAAGGCCATTTGAATACAAGATCCACCAGTGCCCTTATACCACCTGCCTCTGCAATAGCACCCTGAGCATAAGAAAACAAACATCAACTTCATGTTATTTGGAAAGGAGGAAGTAAACTAGAATGTTGTTCTATGGATGATAGGAAAATGAAGCAGTATTTAGTCAAACAGCCCAGTTTTACCAATCAATAATAACAACTGTAATTTCCATAGCATTTCCAGTGCATACAATACATGGGCGACACCATAAACATGCACAATGTAGGCAGGGTGCTTGCTAAAAGGATAAGTAAGGCTTCCTGTCATACAGGGAGATCTGATCAGCATAGTTTTCATTTTTAGTTTTTAGATTAAATAAAAAATAAGCAAAGAGCATAAAGTTGACACCTTGTGCTCTTCTCCTACAGACAGGTTCCACAGTCCTCCCGCAGCCTCTTCAGCAACCCATCTATTAGGTGACCTGGCAAGGGCTGCCAAAATGCTAATGCCTCCTTCCATAGAAACTGCTTTAGCCACATCGGCATTGACTGATAAATTTTCTATGGCCTGTAGAAGAACAAATAACATTAACTTGAGGACAGTCTGATCGAGCCTTTTAACGTTTAATTGAATAAATGCTTAGGCATTCCAACTCTCCACTTTCTGAATACTAACAGAAATGCCCTGAAATGCTAAGGGCAATGACTTGGTGTCACAAAATCACCCATGAACAAGCAAGTTCAGAAAAATTGTGCAAAGTGCAAAGTACAAAGAGAGCGGCTGACTTATATATTGAGAAAGTTGGTTTCACAGAATCACCCATGAACAGGTAAATTGAGAAAGTTGTGCAAAGTGCAAAGTACCTTTGTTGCTTCTGACTGTACACCCTCTCGACGCGACTTTGCAAGATCCAACAGAAACCCAATCCCACCACCATGCATTACTGCTTCTGCCCTAGTAGGGTCAATGGTTGCAGTCTCGTCATCGATAACCACGAATGTTGCAAGTGCGGTGGCCGCTCTTTCCTAAACATCCTCCTGTGAGCTTCCCAGAAGGTTCAACAGAATTGGAGTGCCCTGTTTAAGCCAGAAGCTATCTAAACCAGGCGTACTGCTCTCCGCAATGCGTAGCAGTGCATGAGATAGAATCCATTCCAACCACTCTCTCACATCGCTTGACTTGTTATCCCCACTTCTAGTTTTTCTTACATTGGATATTTTACTGTTATTATTGCTATTATTATTATAATTATTAATCCTCTTCATTCCAGATGATTTCTATGTGTAGTGGGAATCCTGGGATAATGTAGCTATTCCTTTCACGATGTCAGTGAAGCAGGTAAGAAGCACCTTGGTCTTCGAATTATATGCAACAAAGACACCGGCATCGAGACCGCCACAGTTCAACGCACACAGAACCTTTAAGCTCTCTGAAAACAATAATCTAAAAGCCGCATTTGGGGTTATATCCGTGCGCGATACATCCAGCGCAACCAATTTCGACAGATTGACCCAGAGCTGCGAAGCCGCAGTCCACTTAATGTTTTGAGAGCCCGCCACTGACAAAAACCTAAGAGATGCTGCATTCCCCAGCGCCGTCTCATCAACATTCATGCAATCGAATAAACCGAGCTCCGAAAGATCCCGGCAATGCTCAACAAGAGCCCTGATTGCAACCCCATCCACGTCCCTTAGCCCCGACAGCTAGAGCTGCTTAAGACTGGGGCAGCACAGAGCCACGACACTTATCGCATCGCTCGTGATTTTCTCGCAAAAATCCGGCCCTAGCTGCAGGCTCTCCAGCCGCTGGTGGCGGGCCGCTAGCATTGAGAGCGACGCATCAGTGAGGTCATGGCACCCGTCAACATTCATCTCCCGGAGCTCCTTTGCCTCCAGGTTTATGACCACGTTGCCGGCACTGGCTCCCCTGAAGCATATGCTTCGCAGTTTGCTGCATCGCTTGGCAAGAGAAGACGCGGTGGACGAGTCCAGGTTGTGCGCCCTGATGTCAAGCAAAGTCCACAGGCATGAGAGTGAGCCTAAGAACCTCCATGTCCTACAAACGGAGTCAAGGCTGGCCCTGTCTCTATAATTCAAGAGGGAAAACAATGCCACCACGGTGTCGTCCGGGAGACTCGACCAGTCGACCTCCCGCTCCTCTTTCGCCAAGCAGACAACTGATTCAACTTCATTAATGGGCCCTTTGATAACAGCCTCTGTGACGTTTCCCTTGCTCTGCAGGGCTTTTCTCCTAACCCTCCGATTCATTGTGTCTTGTTTTCCTCCCCTTCTTTCAGAATTTTGCCTGCATTGTCGCTACTCTTCAACCCCAATTAAAGACACCACAGAAGTTTGAATGAATGAATAAATAATGGATTCGCAGCTTTGAAACTCAAATACCTTGAATGACAGATAGATTTGTAGTCCAGAGCACGTTTCTTGTTGTAAACCCTCGGGGTACTGTCTGTAGATTGAAAGGGGGATTAATTTGAGGGGTTCTGAGTGTTGAATCGGAACAAATACATGGATTTTAGTCGATGAATTGTGTCAAAGAAATAGGTAAATCCGAGAGAATGGATCGAGAGATGGATGGCTACATGTGTGAATAGGCGAACTGCCCTTCTTCAAACCCGTCTTTAGTTCTTACACTACTCATCGTGCTCTAAACTCTGATTCCGAAATTATATCAACTCGAGACATGGTTTTTGAGGTTTTCCAATGGAAGAGGCGAGATCCCCTCGATAGATTTTTTTCTTAAAGAAAATCAGCGTATGGTCACATAGTATATGTTCCTTCACATTCTCCATCATGGTCAATTCCATTCTCGTTTTATGTTGCGATCATAAAAGCATTCCGCTATGCACTCCTTCCACTCAATGGGCTTTCAATTTCTTTGCTCAATTGTGTGAAAAGCATTTGTCATTAATGAAACAAGATGGACATGGCAATAGAATATAGTCTAATCATAGATATTGCAATAGAATATCATCTTAACAAATTTGGCCAATGGCAATCCTTACCCTATAATATTGTATTTGGAAATTTTTTGTTAAATTAATTAAAAATTTAAATTTGAGTAATCTACAAGTTTGAAATCTCTTATGTTTTGTTCAACATTTAGGTTGGTCTTAGTTCAAATTTACTATTACTTAACTAGTTTTAGTGATCTATTTTAGCTCTAGCTTCGTTGTGTACATATGAAGGTTTCTCCTCGTTCTTAAAAAAAAAACATGAAATCTCTCATCTATGGAGTTATAGTGAAAAAGTTACCTTTAATCTTACTAATCATTGCAATATATTTATGGTTCCAATATTCAAGAGAAACATTGTACATTTTCACACCAAGCAAGACCAATAAATTGCATATGAATTAAAACTTGGTTTACATAGCCTCATAAAGAGTCAACTTTGATAATAAACCAAGGACATTTGCTCACAATCTATCAATCTCAAAGACAAATCCCATTATAAAAGAACCCTTGGCATACAGGTGGATCGTCATTGTATCCTCAAAAACAAAAAATTATCCCCAATATTCAAAAATATAAACATGAAACTCTTTTAGCTTTCGCCAAAAATTGTTCTTTCCATTGGCCAAGTAGTTGCCTTCTTTCTCCTTGACCCGTGAGGGTCAAAGCTTCAAAACTAGCATCAAGAAAACCTTATTGATGCAAATGGACAAGATGGAGGGCTTTCCTGGGAGCAAGAGCATATCTTTACAAGAAATTACCTTCCTCAAGATTGTGCCTCCAAAGGGATGGGTGTTCAGTGGCAATAAAAACCTTGAGAGGTTAAGACTATATTTTATAAATGTCAATAAAAAACTTAAGAGTCAAAACCCTAATTATGCAAGAACCTTAACCCTGACAT
>LPNX010587203.1:0-17267 GCA_001517045.1 Pseudotsuga menziesii
TATAGTTTGTTTTTGTTGCTCCTCGATTACAAGCTTTGAAACCTTTAACTTGCTTTATAACTATTGATCCTTCAAGGTGCTTCAATCTTCCTTCTCAATTGTTCATGTTTCCCATCAAAACAATAATGAATGGGAAAATTTACCTTTGGCTCTCTTGAATAATAAACAAATGAAAGTTAAATCATAAATTGTTCCTCAAGCTGATTTTCTTATACAATTGTGTATATACACCATCACCATGAAATGACACTGAAGCTTGATATCTTATCCTGTGTGCTCCTCAACCATGAAAGATATCCTCAATGTTCCACCTACATAACAAAAAGAATGATGGAGAATGTGTAAATTGTGAGTATCTTCACAGGCGGGCCCGTGCTCCTAAAAAAAAACGCGTGGTAATGGGATAAATTCATAAAAACAGAGTGAAGTTGCTCTCGAACAAAAACAATTCACTATTTTTACAGTCCCAAAACGCCCACGCGTTATATAGAGTAAAAACGCGTACGCGATTTGTTTAAGTATAACATGCATGCGATATGGTTAAGCACAATTATGTGAGTGGGTGCATGGCTAGGGCAACGAATAAGATCATAACTTCCCAAATGTTTTCTATGGCTAGCAACAAAACAAATGTTTTTAGTGTTCCCTTCTTTTCATGCATATAAATGTTTCTCTCTATAGCACCAATAATCCCTACATATCCCTACCTCTTTCTAAATATACCTCCCTCATTCTCTCTACATCCCTCCCTATATGTTCCTTTTTCTCCCTTACTCCATCCCTCCATACTAATGGTGATGAAGAAGATGATGATTATCATGATGGTGATGATGATGATGAAGATAATGATGACGACGATGGTGATGATGATGTTCATGATGTTGATGGTGATGATGATGATCATGTTGATGATGATGATGATTAGGAAGGTGATGTTGATGTTCATGATGTTGATGGTGATGATGATGTTGATGTTGATGATGACGATGGTGGTGATGATGTTGATGATGTTGATGTTGATGTTGATGATGACGATGGTGATGAAGACGATGATGATGATGGAGATGGAGATGATGATGAACATGATGATCATGCCTCTTTTGATGATGATGATCGATGATCAATGATCATGGTGATGATGATGGTAACGATGAGGATGAGGATGGTGATGATGGTGATGATGATGATGATGAAGATGTTTATGATGATGATGAGGAGGAGGATGAGGATGAGGATGATGATGAGGATGATGATGAGGAGGATGAGGATGGTGATGATGATGATGATGATGATGTTTATGATGATGATGAGGAGGAGGATGAGGATAGTGATGATGGTGATGATGATGGCGATGATGATGAGGAGGAGGAGGAGGAGGAGGAGGATGTTGATGATGATAATGATGACGATGACGGTGATGATGATGATGATGATGATGATGATGATGATGATGATGACAATGCTGGTGATGATGATGTTCATGATGTTGATGGTGATGGTGATGATGATGTTGATGATGATGATGATGATGATGATGATGATGACGACGATGGTGATGATGATCATGGTGATGTTGATGATGATGATAGATGATCAATGATCATGGTGATGATGAGGATGAGGATGGTGACGATGATCGATGACCAATGATCATGGTGATGATGGTGATAATGATGATGAAGATGATGGTGAGGATGTTGATGGTGATGATGATGATGAAGGTGATGAGGAGGAGGAGGAGGAGGAGGATGATGATGATGATGAAGATGATGATGGTGATGATGATGATGATGATGATGTTTATGATGATGAGGAGGAGGAGGAGGAGGATGAGGATGAGGATGGTGATGATGTTGATGATGATGAGGAGGAGGAGGAGGAGGAGGAGGAGGATGAGAATGGTGACGATGGTGATGATGATGGCGATGATGATGATGATGATGACGATGATGTTGATGATGACGATGATGATGAGGATGATGTTGATGATGATGAGGATGATGTTGATGATGATGATGATGATGACGACGGTGATGATGAGGTTCATGATGTTGATGGTGATGATGATGAGGAGGAGGAGGAGGAGGATGATGATGAAGATGATGATGATGATGACGATGGTGATGATGATGTTGATCATGATGATGACGATGGTGACGGTGATGTTCATGATGATGATGATGATGATGAGGAAAGCAATGCTGATGATGAGGATGGTGATGATGATCGATGATTAATGATCATGGTGATGATGAGGACGAGGATGGTGATGATGATCGATGATAAATGATCATGGTGATGATGAGGATGAGTATGGTGATGATGATCGATGACCAATGACCATGGTGATGATGAAAATGAGGATGGTGATGATGATGATGATGAAGGTGATGATGATGATGAGGATGATGATGAGGATGATGATGATGATGATGTTGATGACGATGACGATGATGGTGATGATGATGTTCATGATGTTGATGGTGATGATGATGATCATGTTAATGATGATGATGATGATTATGATGAGGAGGAGGAGGAGGAGGAGGATGAAGATGATGATGATGATGATGATGGTAATGGTGATGATGATGTTGATCATGATGACGACGATGGTGACGATGATGTTCATGATGATGATGATGATGAGGAGGAGGAAGGTGATGCTAATGATGAGGATGAGGATGGTGATGATGATCGATGATCAATGATCATGGTGATGATGAGGATGAGGATGGTGATGATGATCGATGATCAATGATCATGGTGATGATGAGGATGAGGATGGTGATGATGATCGATGACCAATGATCATGGTGATGATGAGGACGAGGATGGTGATGATGGTGGTGATGAAGGTGATGATGATGATGATGATGATGATGATGATGATGATGATGATGATGATGTTGATGTTGATGATGATGACGTCGATGGTTATGATGATGTTCATGATGTTGATGGTGATGATGATGATCATGTTGATGATGATGATGAGGAGGAGGAGGAGGAGGATGATGATGAAGATGATGATGATGATGACGATGGTGATGATGATGTTGATCATGATGACAACGATGGTGATGATGATGTTCATGATGATGATGATGATGATGAGGAAGGAAATGCTAATGATGAGGATGAGGATGGTGATGATGATCAATGATCAATGATCATGGTGATGATGAGGATGAGGATGGTGATGATGATCGATGATCAATGATCATGGTGATGATGAGGATGAGGATGGTGATGATGATCGATGATCAATGATCATGGTGATGATGAGGATGAGGATGGTGATGATGAGGATAAGGATGGTGATGATGATGATGATGAAGGTGATGATGATGACGAGGATGCTGATGATGATGATGATGATGTTGATGTTGATGATGATGACAATGATGGTGATGATGATGATGAGGAGGAGGAGGAGGAGGATGATGAAGATGAAAATGATGATGACGATGGTGATGATGATGTTGATCATGATGACGACGATGGTGACGATGATGTTCATGATGATGATGAGGAGGAGGAGGAAGGTGATGCTGATGATGAGGATGAGGATGGTGATGATGATCGATGATCAATGATCATGGTGATGATGAGGATGAGGATGGTGATGGTGATCAATGATCAATGATCATGGTGATGATGAGGATGAGGATGGTGATGATGATCGATGATCAATGATCATGGTGATGATGAGGATGAGGATGGTGATGATGATCGATGACCAATGTTCATGGTGATGATGAGGATGAGGATGGTGATGATGATGATGATGAAGGTGATGATGATGATGATGAGGATGATGATGATGACAATGATGATGTTGATGTTGATGATGATGACGAAAATGGTGATGATGATGTTCATGATGTTGATGGTGATGATGATGATCATGTTGATGATGATGATGATGATGAATGCTAAGGTTAATGTGGTATGAATAAATATGCCAAAATGTATTGGAAATGACAAAACCACCCTATTGGAGCAACAGCACCTTGTAAGGATGAAAAACCTGTTCGAAAGCACAAAAAAGTATGGTATTAGTTGATTGACATTTCAAACTATAGAAAAAGACCCACTTTACGAAATATAATTTCTATAAATAGTTTGAAAATTAAAACAAAACTCACCATTTGAACTTTTGAGCCATAAAAAGCAAGTTTTACCTTCTACCTTGGTTCGATCATTGTGGGATATTGGATCGACAAAATCGAAATCCACCAGTTGCAGGTAAGCCTACACCCTAAGCTCTTCATTTTGATCCAAGCACTTGTTAAGTTTGAGTCTGAATTCCATATTTAAAGGCATCCTAAACTGTAGCACGGTGCATCCGCGGGTTGCTGATATGGAAACTCGTGGATATGCATTATATAAGCGGGTTTCCTAATTAGACAGTCACGTATAGTACATGACTTGTCTAATTAGACAGTCGCATATGCTGCGCAAAGGATATAATGTTTAAAATAGACAAAAAAAAATTAAATTTTGTTATGGAGAACTAAATCAAAATACTTGTATTTGCTAGGTAAAATATGGTTCTAGAATGGAGGGAAAGGGAGCACGAAATAATGGATCAAGCGGCACTCCAAAGCGTGCCTACCATACATGCATTACGCACAAGCGGGCTGCTAAAATTCTTTTGTACATCGCCCATGCGGGCCAATGTCCGCATACTTGAGTTCATGGTCAATTATTGGGATCATGAGTTGGGGATGTTCAACTAACAAGGTGAAACCTCAGAGCTTACCACTGAAGACATATATTTCATTACCAGGCTATCATGACGAGGGGCGCTGGTGAACTTGGAGGGCACTGGTAGGAGCGGTGACCGCCTAAGTGTCCAAAACTATGTAGATGTGTTATGTACACCGGGCACTCAAAGAAGAGGAACCAGCGTTCCGGTTGCAGAAATCCAAGATTTTACTCTCCAGGTATTAGCTAGCACCATTGTGAGAATATCAGGATCCTCATCTCTACATTTGGCCACAAGGAACCAAATGAGGCTGGAAGTTGACTGCTTTAGAGGTGCTCTCTATGATTGGTGCTCGGGAGTTGCCCCCATCATGAGGAGACAACTATCCGACTGCAAGAGGGGAAGGCAGAAAAACTTTGGCTATGCAAGCATATTGGTGGCCTTCTTCGAGAGAGAGTACCAGCACTGAGCCCTGCTATACCTCTACTGATCAAATCTCCATGTCAGCCGAGGCTGAGCAGGTGGGGAGATATCTTCCTCCGTCAAGGAGGAGGAGACTCGGTACACAGCATCTATGATGATGATTTTTATACCTGGTGGGAACGACAACTGACGGCATTGGAGCAGTTTCCATACGCTGGGATGGACTTTCGAGGTGACCTCGACCTTGTCCTCCCTCTAGGAGGATCATGGGGAGAGCTAGGTAAGTAATTTTTAAATTTTTATCATTTTCAAATTTTTATGAATTTTAGAATGATAGATATATACATATGTACAAGTCTTAACCCTATTCATGTGTCAAAATACAGATATTGGACCGGTGCGCCCTGAAGGGCACCCTTGCATGTTTGTTTGTCTTGTCGTGGGTGAGGATCCAAGATTGATCAGGGTACTAGAGGGAAAGCTAGCCAGGCTGACCCAACGGGTACCTACTATGCATATTGAGCATATCCCTACAGCCATGCAGGAGTTTGTTGTGGGGGTTCCACCGGTTTGGCTACATCTTTTCAGACGAGTAGTTAGAGCAGTGCTCGTATACATAGACATGGTGGAGGCTGCCAAAGCCGAGGAGGCTGAGGAAGCCAGAGTGTAGAGGGATCATGGGGACCAAGGAGGTCCTAGTGACCAGGGCGGTCTAGCGTAGACCTAGGGCATTTTGATGGACTATGATCCACATTTTTGTACATTTTGTATATGACGGGATCAGACTTGACCTATCTACAGACAGATATTTTACATATATATATATATATATATATATATATTGGTGTTGGTTGTCAGTTTATTTACAAGTGTTTTTATATGTTTGTTGTACAATTTTATAAAATGTGTGTGAGATGCCAATCCAAAATATAATTAGCATATGCATCAGTCAATGAATTTTGGTTTCGTGGAATATGATTGAAAGTAATAACCTCAAAATGTCTTTCCAATAAATGAATTTGCATGAACTGACGTAATAAGATAGGGTTTCGTACCTGATAAGCTCGATTGAGCTGAGAAACCACCAACTGAGAGTCCAAACGAACTTCAAGCTGGGTAATGCCACGTGACAAAGCATCCCATAGGAGCTCAATTACAGCCCTATACTCAGCAACATTATTGGAAGCAGGACCTAGACAAGCGCCTCCCGCGGCAACAAGTTGTCCTGAGGGAGAATAGATAACCCATGCTACCGAAGCTAGGTTACAAGTATGACGGCTGGCGTCATCGGCGAACCCTAAATACCTTTCAAAAGACATCTGCAACAACCAGCAAATAGTATAAAAAACAAAACCAACAACCTAATGTACATAAAAATACATACAAATAAAAATACAAGAAAAAGTGCTATGCCTAAGTATAGTACTTCTTCAGGTAGAGCCCATTTCTAGGCTCAGGCAGCTTATTCCCATCAAAATCAACCAACTCATATGCGCCCTTACTCAATACTTTCGACACGACATAAGGTCCTAACCACATAGCCTTGAATTTTCCTGCCCCCAGAGGTTCTTTATCTTGATCCCAAAGCAAGAAAAGTTCCCCTTCAGAGAAAACCCTAGGTTTGACCGATTTATCATATTGAGTTTTGACCCTATTTTTATGAGCCTAATTAGCAGTCAACGCATCTCTACGTTGTTCATCAAGGTGTTCTAAATGTACCAGACGTTCCTCAAGCTCAGTCGTATTAGGTAACACATGAATGGCTATCTTTAGAGACAGGATTTCACATTCAATCGGAGTTACTGCTTCCACCCCATGAACGAGTTGGAAAGGGGAGAAACCCGTAGTAGTCTTTACGTTGGTTCGGTAATCCCAAAGAGCAGGATATAACATGATGTGCCAGTTAGAATGGGCTGCATCAATTGTACATTTAAGGATAGTCTTTAAAGTCTTGTTGATAGCCTCAGCTTGACCATTTGCTTGCAGATAGTATGGAGAAGAATGTTCTTGTCTGAATCCGAGCATGGTAGTCAGTTCCGTCATCATGTTATTTTGAAAATGACTGCCATGGTCAGTGACAATCACTTTGGGTATACCAAACCGTGCTATAATTTGATTGAATACAAAGAAAGCTGTTGTTTCCCCGTCAGCTTTAAAAGTAGGCATTTCCTCTGCCCATTTCATAAAATAGTCAACAGCGACAATGATGTATTTATGCCCCCCAGCCGAGGCTGGGTTGCATGTCACGTAATAAATCTGCCATTTCATGAAGGGACCTACCGAGACAATGGGAAATAACGAAGCAGGATGTGACCGCATCTTCTTGGTGTAAAGCTGACATGGATGACAGCGCTTCACTGCTTCCACACAATCTTTAAAGATCGTGGGCCAGAAATAACCGGCACGCAATATCTTCTGGGCCGTTGCTAACCCAGATAAATGACCCCCACATGCTCTGCTATGGGAATCATTCAGGACAATCTCCGCTTCCTCATGAGTACGGCAGCGACGCAAAACGGAATCTACCCCTCGTCGATATAATGTATCTCCTATAATGAAGTAGTTCTTGGCATGAAGGCGTAACTTACGTCGTTCCTCCCTGGAGGAAGTTGCAGGGTACTTCAAAGTCTGGAGATATATAAGAATATCTCCGTACCAAGGATCAGAGGTGGATATCAGGAAGATGTGCTCATCTGGGAATGAGTCATCCTCAACCACTACATCTTCTTCAATAAGAAATTCTGCTATAATTTCAGCAAAAACTAAGGACTTCTTAGACTTAGCGGACTGGAAATCCAAGTCAAACTCTTGGAGAATGACTATCCATTTGTTAAATTTTCCCCCAACAATCCATCGGGATAAAACATATTGGAACGGATTCACATCCGCCACTACCATGGTGCTCCTCAGTAAAATGTAGTGACGTAACCTCTGCACAGCATAAACAGCTGCTAAGGCTAATTCCTCAACATGGGAGTATCTAAGTTCAGGTCCGGCCAAAGCACGGCTAAGATAATAAACGACATGCTCTACAAGCTTATCGTCCTCCTGGACTAGTACTACCCCAATGGTCGACTCCGACGCGGCCAGATATAATATAAAATCCCTAGAATAATCTGGTGGACGTAATAAGGGTGCCGACAGCAAAGATTTTTTCAATGCCTCAAATGCAAGTTGTGCGGTTTCATCCCATACAAATGGGGTGTCCTGTTTGAGCAGGCGCATGAAACCCTTAGTGATCTTGGCATAATTAACAATAAAATGTCGAAGAAAATTAGACTTTCCTTGCAGGATTTGAAGTTGCCTGAGAGAACGAGGAGGAGGCAGATTTACAATGGCCTCAACTTTTAAAGGATCCACCTAGATGCCTCTACTAGAGATAATGAATCCGAGTAATCTTCCTGACTCGACACAGAATACACACTTGTGGGGATTCAAGCGAATTTTATAATATCTACATCTTTCAAATATCAAATGTAAATGATCTGGATGTTGAATCCTCTTACGAGAATGTGCGGGCAGATCATCAAGGTATGGTTCGACAATGGCTTTAATGTCATGAAAAGCAAAGTTCATATCCCGTTGAAAGGTAGCCCCAACATTTTTCAATCCAAAGGGCATTTTCTTATACGCAAATGTACCCCAAGGGCAAATGAAAGTAGTTTTATGTTGGTCTTCTGATTTTATTTGAATCTGATTGTATCCAGAGAAACCATCCATAAACGAACACACCTCACTTACCGCACAAGCATCTATGATCTGGTCTATAAATGGTGTGGGATAGTTGTCCTTAGGACAAGCTTTATTGAGGTCTCTAAAGTCTGTACAAACGCGGATAGTCCCTTGATTTTCATCAACAGGAACAGGATTGGATACACATTCAGTCAAAGCTATGGGATATATAAAACCAGCCTTCAACAGCTTTTAAACTTCAGCTTTCATAGCCGCTGCTTTACGTGGGTTCACGAGTCTTAATTTTTGTTGAACTGGCTTGGCATCAGGATATGTTCGGATTTCATGTTCAACAATCGATGGATCTATTCCTGGCATCTCCTCATATGACCAGGAAAAGACATCGCAGAATTCCTTAAAAAGGGCAGTATAGATGGCAATCTCTTCAGGAGAGCAGTTTGCACCTATATATATGTTTTCCACGACATCAAGGTTTACAGAGATGTTAATAGGTATAGTAGCAGAAATATTTGCCATATTCCCCTCGGCAAACATTCCTTCCCTAGGCAAAGGGTTGATAGGTATGTCAACATCTTCTGACAGTCTCACGTGAAACTCTTGGTTTTCTATTCTGCTTAGTTCTGGAAGAAAATAGGATCGATGATGAAGATCCTCACAAATCTTATCAGGTCCACTCATGGATTCCAGAATAGCTTCATCGAAAGGTAAAACCATGTCTAAACAATCTATAGAATGCGAAGAGTTTTCCGCCCATACGGGAAAATATACTTCTTCCAAATCATCCGAAACTGTTGGAGGATCTGGAATGGGATCAACAGTGGCTTGAGTGATAGCTTTATAAGCAACCTCCACTGCCGATAGGGGCACTTCCGGTTCATGGGGCGTTGGGAGAACCCAAGGATCAGTCCTATCGACAACCGTAGCGATGGACTTCCCCACACTAGTAGAACCAATATAATTAACCGAGGCTGGAAGATCAAACGTGCCCATTAGTGATGTGTACATTCCAGGCCCCAAGCTCTGTGCAGCAGGTTTGACCTGATCAACCAATGGCACAGCGGACTCATTAGACTGTAAACGACCTTTTCGGGTAAAATCAAGTGGGTCAATAGTCACCAACTTGCCCTCATGTGGAAAAACCACTACACGAAGAACAGCCGACGCAATAGCGGACATCGCATAAGTTCAACTCCTTCGCAGAAGCAGATTGTAGTCCAAAGGAGCATCAATCACTTCTTCTTCAACAGACACTGCTTTTCCTGCCAACTTAATTTCAAAAGCCGGCAGGATACCATGTGGACGGAAGGATCTTCCATCAAATGCAGTAAGCAAAGTGTTTGATGGGACCAGCTCTGGGGATCCAAGAGCTTTCCAACAGGTCAAGGACATAACACATGTAGAGGCCCCTTCATCAACAACTGCCCTTCCAATGGTCTTACCACCATCAACGACATCTATTGATAGGGCTACATAGTAAGGCAGGCAGATTTTAACATCAGATAAATGAAATTTCACCATGAGACTCGAAGAGTCCATGCTACCTAAAGCTGCTAAGAGGGCATCCCGCTGAGTGGGACAACTCTGTAACACCTCTAAAGCTGACATTGCACATAGGGTTTGAGCTAAATATTCAACCACGGAGTAGTTTGAAGCAGCCCTAGCATTAGGGTTATGCAAGGTCTTCTTGAAGACACCTTTCGGTATCTTCGGCATAGTTTCAGCAAGCTTCTCTATTGTGAGAGGGTTCGAAGTTTCACCTACAGCTTTACCCTTCTCAAGAGTCTCTTTCTTATAATTTTTGTTCCTTGTCTGCAACAAAGTCGAAGATTGAACCATGTTGATATAGTTTGGGTCATGGGCAGTTTGAGTGCCCCCTGCTACGTTAGAAGCTGAAGCAGAGTTTTGTCCTTGGGGAAAAGGATCCTTCAGGACAACCGGTTGTTGAGCTTTAAGCAGCTTCTGGGCTTGATCCATAAGGGGACAAAGGTGAGTAAGGTGGTCCTCTTGGCACAACTTATAAGGGAACTTGACCTTCTTCTTTTCTTTTTTGCCCCCATCAGCATTGTTCACGGGCTTTTGCTTGTTTTGATTTCCCTCTCCCTTCTTGCCTTTCTTTTTCTTCCCATCGGGCTGCTGATTTCCCTTCTAAGAGGTTTGTGCAAAAACATTTGCACTCTAGGGGGAGGGGGCAGCCTTTGCTACCTCCACCGTAGATTGTTTGACGGACAACTGATGAAGTTGCTTAGTCAAATATTCTACGGTGGGAGAGTTAACGGACCCAACCACACCATCGGCATGGGGTCCAGGCTTAGGCTTCTCCGCATCGTGCGAAGGCCTCGGTGCCTCAGGGATAATCTCATATAAGATCCCAAATTGTGAATAAATCAAATCCAACTGCTGGGCCCTAAGAATGGCTTCTTCTTCATTCGTCACTCCTAAGGTTGATACGTCCTTAGATATGTATGGCAACAGAGATTTAAGGAACCACTCTAAAAGGAACTCAGGAGGGATAGTGGCTTTTATAAGGCTCTTTCGCCTCCTCCACTCTTGGATATGATCCGAGATGTGGGTAGCCTTGTTTTGTTTAAAAGTAGACAACAAGTCCGTTTCGAAATCATATCGGACCGGAAGTTGAAAGTGGCTAAGAAATGCACTAGCCAAGTCCCAGAAACTACTGAAAGCAGCAGAAGGCAATTCAATATACCATTTTGCCGTCGTACCTGTTAAGGTTCTCTGGGACAGCCTCAACCTTACTGAATATTCATTCAGTGAATTTGAAGAACACCATAAATGGAATGTGGTGGCATGAGCCCCAGGATCTTCACCAGTTTTTCCTTCGAACTTAGGGATGTCCGATGGCAATTTGGTGGGAACAGGTGGCCACAAGGGGTCATGCCTCACCGGGTCATTCATCAATTTTGACAAATCTAGCAAGTTTAAAGTTGCTAGGAATGGAAGTTTGGGTCGAACCGGGGAACTAAATGTGCCAGCTTGGGGATTAGAGGGACCTGCCCCCGAATGCCCATGGGTAAAAGTGGGGTTGCCCCCTGCCACCGGTTGCGAAGTGGGAAGATTTCTCTGAAACGAATTCCATCCGTAAGCCATAGGATTGTGTGTGGGAGGTGAAGTGTAAAAATTTCGGGCCGTCCCTATAGAAACAGGGGTCTGAAAGATAGGAGCCGGAATCCCTCCGCTCAACAACGAAAAGGGAGAGCTCGTGAACGGGACCGAAATGGGAGTTTGGAAATTTTGCCCATAAGAGGTGTTGTTTCCAAAATGCACTCCTACATGTTGATGTAATTGTAACTTCGGAATGTATTCACTTATATTTATTATCTATTGTAACTCGATGTTCATTTCGGGATGTACTGTAATGTATTTGATTCATGTCATACCCCGATGTTTATTCCAGGAAGTTTCTATAATGAGAAAGTCATGTCAAGTCATTGTGGGTAACCCTCCTATTGGTCAAGGGTTAAAGTCCCCACAGTTATGGGGCCCTTGGGTTATTAGACTATCCTAGTGAAGTCGACCCTAGGTGAGTCATTGTAAGTCGAGGCAATAGTCCCCACCATTGTGTTACCCTCCTATTGGTTGGAGGAGGCAAAGTCCCCACAAGTGGTGGGGCACTAGGGTTATTAGACACTCCTAGAGATGTTGGCTCTAGTAAGTAATTGTTAAGTGAGGCCGACATGATGGAGTGCACTTCAAGTGAATGGAAGAATATAAATAGAGAGTGAGAGCCTCTCTATTTATCACTTGCAACATATCACTCACTCACTTAAGTGTGGCACATTAGTGAGGAAGGAAATACAATGGGACTAGACAAGAAGAAGACTACTGCTGTCGGGAGTGCATCTTACTGTTTTGCCAGCTTTTACTGTTTTGGTGTTGATTCTATCTCTGAGGAAGTTGCGGGGTTTTCTCCTTTATGGTTTCCCCGAGGAAAACTCTTTGTGTCTCTTGTCTCTTGTCTCTTGTGATGTGCTTATGTTTTATTGCTGTGCTTGTTATTCTCTCAGTAAAAACATCCTAAGATCATAATGCTAGCTTATATGATGAAAAACTAACACTTCATAGGAAGGAAATGGACCTACATATGGAATGGATGGGGGAATATGCCCCCCATTCCAAGGAAATCCTTGGACAAACGTTGAGGATCCTACCAGACCACTCTGGGTAGTATATGGAAAGGAAGAAGGAATAGTAGGTATACTGGGGATCCCAGTAACCATGTCACCAAAAGTACCTGCTAGGTTTGAGTGAACCGGTGGCTGAACCACTCGGCTCGTTGGAGTCAAAGGTGTAGAAGGTAGACTAGATCTAGGGGCACTTACCGGGGGAGGCAGTACCCCTTCAACTGAAATGGCTGAGGTGAACACAAAAGGACTTTCTTCCGCATAAGACATGATCCTACCCACAAGGACACCTAATACAGGTGAATCAAAAGGTCTAACCTGAACGATCACAGGATCGTTTAAATCAGTCAAGGGGGTGTTAAATTTTCTTGCAAACTCTTCAGTCTGTAATTCTTCTATCTCAACTGTATCAAGATCAAAACGGTTAGCTATCAGTTCTAGTTCACCAAGAACTTCACTTATTCCTACTGGTTCAAATGAATTGTCTGTGTCCAATCTCCGCCTTTGGGGTAGAGGTGGAGGCTCCAATGTGGTGAGAGGAGGAAGCTTTCTCAACCTTCTTGACCTTCTAGGAGGTTGGTCCTCCATGATTGAAAATTTAACAAATCACACCCTAAGACCAACTAAACACAGGCAAAACCACAGAGCATACACTATAAAAATCCTAAAGCCTCAAGCAATCAAACAAGGGTAAAAGATATACTTTCTCGAAGAAAGCTGATGAACGATTACTTGGCGTCCTTGAAGTGGTTCTTAGGCACAAGTGGAGGAATCACCCAACCGCCCTCCTACACTTTCAACAAGGGTTACCTTCCAAGCCCGTTCAAGGTGAACTAGAAATAGCCTTCCGGTTTACCTAGGTATGAACCCTAAAAGACAAGAGACTAAAGGCTACCTTAGCTATACCAATAGTCTGGGGGGACAGTCGCAAGCCTGACTCGTACGCATGGGCAGGGTAGCTGAGCCCGAAACTCTATCTAGGACAGAATCCCCAAATGCGTAAAAGTCCTGATCTACGCTTTGACAAGGATTCGGAGGGTTATCTCCTCTATCCAAGCCTCCACGCGGCCTCGTGCTTGACTCCCGTTTGAGAGGAGCTTCCCAGATACAGTCGATAAAATCAAGGATTTACCTAAAGAAAGGTCCACTATGTCTAAGTTTTATAACTTGCGGGAATTTTACACTTCCTAGCCCACAAGTCTAGCCTAAGCTAGTAGGTGAAAGGCCCCTAAAAACAAAAATTACTAGTAAATTTTAATTATGTGTTCATTTTAAAGGGTTGTTTCTTACTCAGAAGGAAATGGAGTGATGTACTTATGGTGTTTTTGACTTAATACGAAATAAATGAAAATAAAGGTGTATTTTTCAAAGCAAACTACCACTATTAAAGAAAACTTCTTTTTCTTTTTGCAAATATATATTGATGAATTAAATGCAAATGATAAAAGAAACTAAGCCTATGTTTTTTGTAGCTTTTGAGATTAATATTTTTAAACTGAAATAAACACTACTTATGCAAAAAGCAAAATGCAAAAGCTTGACAATGTTTTCTTTTCACTTTTAAAAATGCTCAAACTCTACTATGCACCTAAAATGCACTATACTTGAGTAAACTTGGAATTAATGAACTGTATAAAACCAACAAACTGAAGTAAAGCAGGCTGACAGAACCAAGAAACAACCAACAAAGGCAGACTAGGAACCCTAGCTTGGGTGCACACAATGACAAAAATCACTGTAGACTTATAAAGGCAAGTGACAAACCAACCAATATCAAAAGACAGACTGGAAAAACAAAGCCCAAGACCCTAATCACTAATCCGGATAGAGACACTTCAACCTATAACCCAAACAGGCCAAGCTACTTCAGCATGCAAACAGAAAATAATCCAAGCAAAAGAGACTCAAGGGCTTTCGAAAAAGCACAAAGTGTGATCACCAACACGTCATCAAATAGACATCACAACATTTAACAAGAAAGTCCACACAGAAACAGGAAATACACATCTGAGGGACAAGCAAACCCAATCTTAAAAAATTCCTACTTCCAAGCTTATACGCGACTGTATAGAAGGGCAACCCGCGTATGATACGTGACTGTCCAGTATAGCAACTCGCGGATGCAAACCTCTATACGTGACTGTGCAGAAGAGCAACCCGCGTATAGGTACAAAAATTTTCTCAAAAACTAAGAAAAATCCACAAGACTTTCAAACACTGTGACAAATATGAACCAGGATAACAGATCACACACAGACTTCAAAGCAAAGACTAGTCAGGGGTGACAGAAACAACCTACAACAGTCTGGGCTCCCCAGCGGAGTCGCCAGTTCTGTTGTACAGGAATAAACACCTTATAACCGAAGGTCTGGGGTTACCAACATACTCAATAAACTTGCAAACAATTGACTCTAGATTGCAGTAAAGGAAATAGGAGGATGGGAAAGACTCACCCAATACACGATGGTTGATCCTAGCTTGTCCTCTTCTGCTCTGCTTCTCCTCCAAAGTCTTCAAGGATGCTTTCTCCTTCACCTGTCAAGGATCAATATTCCAAATACAAGATGATTCATATATATAAACAGGTTAGATAAATCATTTACAGGATGCTGAAACATAAACATTTATCAAACCACAATACATGAGATACATTCAAGACACAACATGGAAGAAGGATTCTCTTTATTAACAATAATGGAAAGAGTACAGATTACAACCCAACGCCTGAGACAAGGACTCCTCTGCAGCCAAAGGATTATGAGTTCCACTGCTCCAAAGACTTCTATATAAACTCCACTAGCATAACTTTGCTCTCAAAGTGTATATCTTAACACCCTCCCCAAGGCCAGTATTTATAGTTGGTGAAATAAGGCAGTTTCGAAGGTTGAGGAGGTTGAGACAGTTAATGCGATTAAGGTAAATGGCTTAACTAATCTCAAGTAATCACGTGTTTTTATTTTTAATGTCAAAGGTAAGTATCCGTGGGTATCAAGACCAGCAACTCGCGTATGATCCGCGAGTTGCTCTAAAGGCAACCCGCGTATACATCTATACGCGAAATGCAACAACCGATACTCGCGTATGACACGCGAGTTGCATATAGAGAGAGCCACGTATATGACTTGACATAGCAAAAGGGTAAAAATAACCAGCTAGATGGATGATGAATGTAGTTCATAATAAGCCCATCTATAGTGTTTTGGGCAACCCTCAATCCATAGATGTCCTTTTGTGTGCCAACATGAGGGATGTCGGCACTCAGACGGAGAGGTGCCACTCAGGTGGATAACATTATGATGATGAGGAGGAGGATGATGATGATGAAGATGATGATGATGACAACGATGGTGATGATGATGTTGATCATGACGATGACGATGGTGACGATGATGTTCATGATGATGATGATGATGAGGAGGAAGGAAGGTGATGTTGATGATGAGGATGAGGATGGTGATGATGATCAATGATCAATGATCATGGTGATGATGAGGATGAGGATGGTGATGATGATCGATGATCAATTATCATGGTGATGATGAGGATGAGGATGGTGATGATGATCGATGACCAATGATCATGGTGATGATGAGGATGAGGGTGGTGATGATGATGACGACGATGGTGATGATGATGTTCATGATGTTGATGGTGATGATGATGATCATGTTGATGATGAGGAGGAGGAGGAGGAGGATGATGAAGATGATGATGATGATGACGATGGAGATGATGATGATGATGAAGATGAAGACGAAGACGATGAAGATGATGTTGATGGTGATGATGATGATCATGTTAATGATGATGAGGAGGAGGAGGAGGAGGGGGATGATGATGATGAAGATGATGATGATCATGATGACAATGGTGATGATGATGTTGATCATGATGACGACGATGGTGACGATGATGTTCATGATGATGATGATGATGAGGATGGGGATGGTGATGATGATCGATGACCAATGATCACGGTGATGATGAGGATGAGGATGGTGATGATGATGATGATGAAGGTGATGATGATGATGAGGATGATGATGATGATGATGATGTTGATAATGATGATGATGATGGTGATGATGATGTTCATGATGTTGATGGTGATGATGATGATCATGTTGATGATGAGGAGGAGGAGGAGGAGGAGGATGATGATGATGAAGATGATGATGATGATGAAGATGATGATGATGATGATGATGAAGGTGATGATGATGATGATGAGGATGATGATGATGATGATGATGATGTTGATGTTGATGATGATGACGACGATGGTGATGATGATGTTC
>LPNX010587203.1:20305-126189 GCA_001517045.1 Pseudotsuga menziesii
ACAAGAATACATAGTTTTTTCTATTTTTTTCTTATTTATCTTCTGTCATCACTCCTCAACTCAAAAAACACACTGTTAGTGTTTTGTCCATATCTATTTTGTTTCTCAACCATTTAAAAAAAAATTTGTATGGTGCACTAAAGAACACCAACCTCTACATGATATAAAAAACCCACTTCCAAATAATTGCATTAAGACATTCAAATGTTGCACCCACAATTGACGTAACATTTTCGAGGTTTGATCTCTTAGATAATTAAAAACAAATTTAAAAATATTATTTTTATTATTGGGAAAATAGTCGTGCACTATTCCTATATGTTCTCTATATGTATACCTGTTTTCGTAAGTTTATTCCATCATTTATACACTCAGACGCTGCACACACAAAAACATATACCTTATAATTTATCCCAAAAATAAAAAGTGCCCTTAAAAAAAATCTAACTTTATATAGTTAACAACATTTTCAATAGAAAAAAATTATATATTTGGAAAGGTCATTCAATTTCCTACATTTCTTGTTTTTAACTGATCGCAAGATTCATTGTGTAAGCGTCTCAAAATATCCATGCAAGTTGATGGATGTCTATTTTTTCAGTTTTGTACTGCATCTAACACGCCAAAAGAGACCCTCAACTTCTTGCACACACCCAAAAATATTATTTTTATTATTGGAAAAATAGTCGTGCACTAGTCCTTTATGTTCTCTATATGTATACCAGTTTTTGTAAGTTTATTCCATCATTTAGACACTCAAACGCTGCACCCACAAAAACATATACCTTATAATTTGTCCCAAAAATAAAAAGTGCCCATTAAAAAATATCTAACTTTAGATAGTTAACAGCATTTTCAATAGAAAAAAATTATATATTTGGAAAGGTCATTCAATTTCCTACATTTCTTGTTTTTTACTGATCGCAAGATTCATTGTGTAAGCGTCTCAAAATATCCATGCAAGTTGATGGATGTCTATTTTTTCAGTTTTGTACTGCATCTAACACGCCAAAAGAGACCCTCAACTTCTTGCACACACCCAAAAATATTATTTTTATTATTGGAAAAATAGTCGTGCACTAGTCCTTTATGTTCTCTATATGTATACCAGTTTTTGTAAGTTTATTCCATCATTTAGACACTCAAACGCTGCACCCACAAAAACATATACCTTATAATTTGTCCCAAAAATAAAAAGTGCCCATTAAAAAATATCTAACTTTAGATAGTTAACAGCATTTTCAATAGAAAAAAATTATATATTTGGAAAGGTCATTCAATTTCCTACATTTCTTGTTTTTTACTGATCCCAAGATTCAATGTGTAAGTGTCTCAAAATATCCATGCAAGTTGATGGATGCCTGTTTTTTTAGTTTTGTATTGCATCTAACGCGCCAAAAGAGACCCTTAACTTCTTGCACACACCAAGTGGGCTCTGTAGGGACCATAAAGATGGGAATTGATAGTGGGATTATGTTCACTGTTGTGAAGCTGAAATTGTGGGTCAGGAAGCGGGGATCCTTCCTAAAATTTGTGCAAATATGAATGTTCTTCCACTTGGATCCTATGGTATACTCATTGGGATAAATTGGTTGAAAGCACATAGAGGAAGGATTGAGTGTTACAACAAGACCTTTGAAGCACTTGGATGAAGAAGAAACCTAAAGGTTGTGAAAGGATTGCCAAAAAGTGATCTCCGGTAGGAAGATTTCAGCAATGCAGCTGAAGAAGTTCTATGGGAAGGTTGCAGTGGGTATGCAACTCATGTTTTGGAGGCAACAGAGAATGAAGCTCCTAGGTGGAGGACCTTCAAGTGTTGCAGGAATTCAGAAATGTTTTTCCTGATGAAATTTCAGGGCTTGCTCTAAAGCGGGACATCGATTTTACAATCGAACTTGTGCCAGTTAAAACACTAGTTTGGTTCGAGAAAGAGACAGAAGATATACTATGATTGTGTATTGGTTTAGACAGTTGAACAAAATCACTGTGAAGAACAAGTATCCTTTGCCTAAGATCGATGACCTCTTTGATCAAGTGAGAAGATCAAAAGGTGTTTTCCAAGGATGACTTAAGGTCTGCTTACCAGCAGGTAAGGATCAAGGATGAAGATGTTCATAAGAAAACCTTCATAGCAAGGTATGGATCTTATGATGTTGTAGTGGTATCATTTGGTTTCACAACTGCACCAGCTACATTCATGTGCCTCATGAATAATGTTTTCAGTAAGTTCCTGGGCTGGTTAGTTCTTGTTCTCCTTGATGGCATTCTTATTTATTCTAAGAATGAGGAATAACATGTGGAACATTTTTGGTTGACTTTGAAATTGCTCAGGAAGCATAAGTTGTATGCAGGTTTGAGCAAATGTGACTTCTATGAAGATAGAATTCATTATTTGGGTGACGTTGTCTCAAATAAAGGAATATCTGTAGATCCTGAAAATATTAAGGCTGTGATGAGTTGGCCTGCTCCAAGAAAGTAACAGATGTAATATCTTTTGTGGGACTTGTAGGACATTGCAAGAAGTTCACTGAAGAGTATTCTACAGGTAAAAGTGGAGCCTATGTATAGGCTGGGAAAGCCTACATGTGAACTTGTAGTTCCATGAGGAAATGGCCCTTGTGTGTATGGGCATACACATGAGGACTTCCTGGAGACTCGGGTAGAATGACCTGAGAAGAGCAATATGGTTGTACCCAATGAAACCCAGGGCAGGAAGCTGCCATGTGCCATGAGAAGGGTCTCATCACTGAGAACAGATTTTGAAACTTTAGATTGCAAATTTTTTTGTTGATAATGGTAGACTATGATCTCCTCTGATGGTTTTGAATCATGCTAACCATGGATATGCTTGTCTTACTTTGCTTGATGACTGAAGTTTCTTGTTGACTAATTGTGTTTGTTTGGTTGATTTAAAATTGTATCAGGATGACATGTTGTATGCGGATGTCTAGGTTTTGGGAAGCATGTGTAAGAAATGGATGAGTACTCCCCACTTGCAAACTATTCTATTCTATGGTCATCAAACTTTATTTTAGTTCATTGCAAATCTAAGCTTTATAAAAGTTTCAATATTTCTTTAACATAATGATTATCATTTTTTAATTTATGTTCAATATTATCTCTTAGCTATTATATGGTTATCAAACTTGTTTTAATCCATGTTCAAAAGAATAATGGTCATCAAACTTGTACATTTTTTGTTTTTATTCAATGTAAAATCTGAATGTGGTACAACTATTAACTTTAACTTCCATTTAGGTAATCCCATTAGTTTCAAAAAATTGTTCTATACAGTTTGTTTTTATTCAATGTAAAATCTGAATGTGATACAAGTGTTAACTTTAACTTCCATTTAGGTAATCCCATTAGTTTCAAAAAGTTGTTCTGTAGCATATGTTATTTAAGTGTATGTTATACAACTTACTTTCCTTCTTAACAATGGAAGGGCTAGGGCATTAATTTCAAATGTTTTTGATACAAGTGTTAAATCTAAGTTTCATTTAGGTAATCTCATTAGTTTCAAAAGTTCCATTTAGGTAGTTCCCATTAGTTTCAAAAAGTTGTTATGTAGTATATGTTATTTAATTGTTTTTTCTTCAGTAGAAAAAAGCAGTTCCTTGTTATTCAAATGAATCAAAGGTAACCTTGTACATCAGCATATAACTGTCATAACCACACCGGGTCCATCAGATCAAAAAAAAGTACTAAACATGCAAAACAACTTACTTTCCTTCTTAACAATGCAAGGGCTAGCGCATTAATTTCAAAAAGTTATTCTGTAGCATATGTTATTTAAGTGGATGTTATACAACCTACTTTCCTTCCTAACAATGCAAGGGCTAGTGCATTTCTTCATGCCCACATCCAAATGAATTTACATATTTAAAGCTTTTCAATATTTAGTTTATCCTCATCAATTAGTTTATAGGCATAAAATCGGTTGTTGTGTTGTAGTCTAATGCTTTCCGGTCTTCATGGCCACAAATAGATTGTTCTATAGATTTTGTAGCTTACAAGTAGAAAGTAAAGAATTGATAACATCTAGATAACTTTGAAATTTGCAAAAATCTACATAAGAATAATAGGCAAGAATCTTTGATTTATTCACATTACTAAGTTTATGGACAATTATGAGTCCAAGTGGGAGGGACATCGTTACCTTATAGTTCTATTTTATTGACATTTTAATTATGGTAAATCTTTGTGTATGATGAAGGCACTTATTTATATATAATAAAACAAGTTTATCATTTTATTATAGTTTTAATTATTGTAAAATTTTAGATAACTTTGAAATTTGAAAAAATATGCATAAGAATAATAGGCAAAAATCTTTGTTTTATTCTCATTACTAAGTTTATAGACACTTATGAGTAGGAGGGACATTGTCACCTCATAGCTCTTGTTTATTGACATTTTAATTATAATAAATCTGTATATGATTAAGGCACTTATTTGTATATAATAAACCAAGTTTCTCATTTTATTATAGTTTTCATTATTGTAAAATTTTGTGCTGTAAGTTAAATATATGTATGGAATGATTAAAATATAAAAAACATATTATTATAAAAAATATATTAGTATTTTATGTTTAATTAAAAGTTTAAAAATATATATATATTAAAACTTAAAATAATGAAAATGTAGTTAATAAAAATGTTTTTTTTTCCAAATCTTATAATACTAAAAACTTTTATTAATTAATGTTTTCCTTATAGTAGTACAATGCTAAAAACTTTTTACTAATTAGTGTTTAGCTGATAATAATGAGACTGCTAAACCAAAACCCTTCCATAGTAACTCCATCTTTGTTGAATCCTAAATCAAATTTCATAATTAAAAACGTTGTTAATATGAATGGATTACTTCCATATCTTTTCCCATGAAAAAGTTGTGAAGTTGTAAGAAAGCCAGAAAACTACGATATGGATTCCTTCCTCTTTCATTTACTACTCTGTAGAACATAGTAGCTTCTCTAATCTCATAATCTCAAAAGCAGAAGGCAAAATAAGAATATGCAAGCTAGCTACCACGCCTCGTTGGTTTCATTCATTATAAAAACTACCACATTGGGCAATACATTTGCTTTTGCAGTACAAATAAACTTTTGCTTGCTTAGTACCCAAGGGAGGATTAATTTGTATGGTTTTCAGTAAAAAATTCAAAAGAATAAAGCTCCATTACAGCTTAGGACCATGATCAGATGCTATATCTGCATACATTTCTCGTCCCCCAAATGTTTTACCTGCAAGATCTATACTTATATTGAGATGTTAACGCCAAACAGCTGCACAAAGATGAACTCATGGCATGTAAATCTTCTTGCGGCACATGCATCTCCAGACCTCTGGATAATACTCGTTTGCGCTCATAATAATCGCTGGCTGAACACGAATCTGGACTGGTGTACACGGAGTGCACTCTCCACATTTCGATAGACAATGCGCCGGCGATGATCCTGCGCCCATCAGCAGATTTCTTCCTCTGCGGCCACCCACTGTTGTGATCGCTCGAGCAGAACTCAGCACGCCAAATCCTTCCGACTTCTGCATACACCCACCCAACCAAATCCATGCATATTCATCAACAGCATCCTAATTTAACTGCACCAGTAGTATGATAAAATATAATTCCATGCATATTCATCAACTGCATCCTAATTTAACTGCACCAGTAGTATAATAAAATATATTATTAAAGCTTCTCAACTGGCCAAAAAAATCCCTAACCCTAAATCTTAAAGATGGTAATCATTTGAAGTTTCAGATGTGCCATCTTTATATAGTATCATAGTTTATCTTAATAGCTCAAAAAATGCCTATATCTAAAAGATGGTAATCATTTGAAGTTTCAGATGTACCATCTTTATGGTGATTGTACATTCAGTGCATTGTATCTGCAAGTTTGACTTACCAAATTGATCATTATATTTAAAGAACTTCATGTTTGTAGAATGATTAAGAACAACTATTTTATTTTTGTTAATGTTTGCTAATTTATTGGATTAACCTATTAAGGTGTAGATTTCATTTTCTTTAGTAATTAAAATTCAACCATTTGAGAGATGGTATGACTTCTTGATCAATTTCCTAAACCAAAAACCACTCCAACAAATTAAAAAAATTAAAAACAATTTTACTTTCTTCAAATTTCTTATAATAACAAAAATCAGTAATCATGTCAAAGAACATACATGTTTTTAACAGTTAGAATCACTAGAAATCAGTAATCATGTCAAAGACCATACATGTTTTTAATAGTTAGAATCACTAGAAATCAGTAATCATGTCAAAGAACATACATGTTTTTAACAGTTAGAATCACTAGATACTCAAACTACAATACAAACTTACTGTATTGGTTTTTCATTTTAACTAACCCAAAAAAAATTATATTTTCATTTCCTTTCACTTATAATTATCAAAATCTAAATTGATCTATGATGATTGTAAAAGTAAACAGTGAAATTCGTTCTTTCTTATAAAAATTGCTCTACAACTTAAAATTATTGCAAATCAGAAAGGGTGCAGTTTTAATCACTCAAACCAATATTAATATATTTTCATAGTTTTTACCTGAAAAACAGTTCCTTCCTTTCTGGTGTTTAAAGCCAAAATTAACGCAAAGTCCCCGGCAGGGACGTTTGTTGATCTGAAACCTGCAATTCCAAATTTAACAACAATGTCAGTCTGGTCTCTTGAGAGCACATGGCAGTATTAGCATGAGATCAAATTTCTGTTGGCTCTGATATATATAAAATTCTTTAATGTCGCATTGAGATGTATATAGAAACTCTGCTAGCCTGGAATAATGCTCATTGAGAGATTTAATCATTTTTGTAAGTTGCACTGTTCAAGAATTTCGATCTAATATTAATATAATTTCACTTTCACCTTCTTAAAACTAAAACTTTGCACCACACTGTATAACTAACATAGATTTATCAGTTGCACTGATCAAGAATTTTGATCAAATATTAATATAATTTCATTTCCATCTTCTTAAAACTATAAATTTGATCCTACGGGAACTTCATTTAGTGAAACTCTCACATAGCAGGTGCGATGGTGGGATATTAAAGAATACCCTTAATTTAGAGAGATATTGATCCAAACTCTTTTTGTTGAAACCCCCTCCCAATACTTAAAACCTCCTCCCCACCCCTTTTTATACCTCAATCCTTATAAACTACCCTACCCACCCCATCTTCAACCCCTCATCCCCCAATACCTGCAATATATTTTTGATAATGTTAAAACCCACAATATGAACTAACGTGATAGGATATTGGTCAACAAGTGAAGCCCCATGTTTGATCCACACTGCATTACTAATATAGATTTATATAACTTCAAAGTTTAATTAGCCGATGCTCTCCTGACACTGGATACAGGGATCCAATCTCTCTTGACACTGGATACAGGGATCCAATCGAACTACTACAATACATCTAGGTGCTCCATACACCTAGCAAGCACGAAACACCCGTTAAAACTCATAACCTTCAATTTACATATGACTTCATAACAACTTAACCATAATAACCCACCCATGCAGGCAAATTCATCTTCGCCTTGTTAAATTAATACTAAAAAAACAAAATTTTAAACAATAAAACAACACAGGATAACTAATATAGATTTATGTAAGTGCAAACTCCAATTTATTGTTGTTTAAAAAAAGTAACAGCGGTTTTATTATCGTTAAAACTCACCAGCTTGAACCCCATGATCGTTTAGCGGCCTGGCGTTGCATGCAAATGTGAGAAGATTGCTCAATATAAACAGCAGCGCCATATGCCAGTAATTAGCGATGACCCTCATCCGAATTAATTCATTCTTCATCCTGAATCGTCTCGTCATGTCCTTATTTATGTGAAAAACATCTCAATATCTGTAATTAAACGCTGTTTCATACTACAGAGAGTCCAGAGCCGAAGTCTCAGAATAGTTTTAGGTATTTATAAAGGAAACTACGTCCTTTATTGCTAATTAGTATGCCCTCTAGCTCGGCCTGTCTCGAAGAACTCGATTAGTAAACTCCAACATTATGCCTGGTTCGCCATTAATGCGTGCTTATAATAACTTATCTGTAGACCCGTTGTTTGCGGATTCAGAAGATCGTGCTCTTGTTGGCTTTTGACAGTTCATTCGGAATGAATGACTGAATGAGATTGACTATAAATTATCTGCGATGATTCATCATCGATTCTGACGATCAGTGAGAGCATGTTCAGCAAGAAACCGTGTCGAAGGTGGCGCAGGTCTTGTGAGACATCTGGAGAGCGTCGAACAGACAAAAATCAATGGTTTTTTTTAATTTCTTTATTGAGGTCAAAGCTCACAAACTATCTTCTTTTTCCTGGGAATTTAATGATGGAATGAGATTCTTCCAATTCAATAAGATTTGAACGTGTAACACTAATTGATAAGTGAAGGATTCCACCACATTTGATTTGACATTAAGAATCATGATTTTTGTTTGAGACTCGTCCAATTTGATTTGACATTATCTATCATGAATCATTATTTATAATTTTTTTGGCTTTTGGAAACAGGTTTAAAATTGTTTTTCGATTGATTTAAATTTTTTTGTTGGTAGAGAATAAGTAAAGTTTGATTAGTTAAGAGTTAGAGAAGACCACTATTGGTTTTTGGTGGAAGGTTTGTTATTTATTCGTTAAAAACTTTTTCATATGTTGATAATAGAGGTTTTTATTTGAGATTTGGGGTGTACTAAAGTTTATGTTTTTTTCATTCATTAATGAGAATTATACAACTGTAGGGTAAAGATTAGCTTCAAAATTCTAAATAAACAATTATATATATAAAAAAGAAATTACTAGTAACTAACTGATGAATGAATAACAAAAGGGATGCATGGATAACTCATAGCTAATGAATGGATAACCAACATGAGTTTATGGTAGAGATGCATGGATAACTCATAACTGATAAATAGACAACAAGAATGTGAGATAAAATAAAGAATATATAGTTCATAAATGGATAACAAGTAGTATGTTTGTGGTCTGTCATGACATGTATATAAGCAGTACTAGCTTTCAGCCATTACAAAGGATTCTGATGTGAACCTCCTATTATGTATTGGAATGGTGACTGAACACATGCGTCTCGCTGTGGCCTATCATTGTACTCTTGTTGAAGCACAAAGTTTCATTTGATTCAGAATTGAATAACAAGGACATGCTATTTTTCTCCTGGAAAAAAAAAGGCATAGACAACTCAAAGTCGAACCGGTTTAACTAGAAGAATATAAGGAATAAAAAAAATCAAACTATCCCTCAACCATTTGATCCCTATGGAGGTGATCCAGCCACAAACTATGTAGGTGTGCTAGTCTTTAAGAAAATAGTTGATAAAGTTTGATGGAATAAGAATTTTTTCTCTTGTACGAGTGGACTAGTTAAAAACTCTTCTTACTAGGAATAAGTTAACCATCAAGACTCCAAGGATCACCACATTATTTTAGGTTGTGTTAATTTATTTGATCAAATAAGATAAACTAACTCATATTTTCCAATAATAACTATCCATTATCCAGTACTTAGTTTTAATGAGACTACCAGTTTGATAACTAAATTATGATAAAAAATTATTTTTTATTGCAAAAATTGAAAGGATTTGTGAACTATGAAAAGATTTTGACTTTTAAATTAATTTTGTTTTTTAACCAAATTAAATATTTAAACCCAAAAAAATAGATAGACCATAACTTTTCATTACTCTAAATCCAATTTTGACCATAAAAATAGATTAACCACATGCAAAAACATAGAAAATGCTAATATTATGCAACTTTAAAAACTTATATCTGTTATGCAATTTTAAAAGCTTATATCTGGAATTCAAAATTTTCTGACCAGATTTTGGAAATGGCCAGAAGGAGTTGGCCCCGAAAATTGATCCTTTCCTTCCAGCACCAAAATTTTATATAAAAACGGTATTATCCAGTGCTGTTTCTTGTTCTTGTTTTTGACTTTGTCCACCGATGTGAGTTCATTTAGACGTATCCAGGGACTCACATGCATGCAGGGTAGGTTGTAAGGTGGCAGGCACTGAGCAGTGCTGTGCTCTACTGCTAGCCTGATTTTGAAATGTTCTCTGCATCTTTCTGCATTTCTACGCGTTTTATTTGCTGGTTGTACATGAATGCAGCTGTCATGTCAGCCCTGCTGAGGGGTACCCCTACTAATTATGGCGCCACTGCCTGCCTCTACAGTTACACCTTCGTCATATTCAGTGTCCACCGTTGAACTGGTCTGACAATACAACTATATTTTACATGTTCGGTTTTGACTTGTAATTTGTTTTCAATACCGTCCTTCAAAATCTTAAGATAAAAGCCTGTAAACCTGTCATCCTGTGTCTAATCTTCATTTCAATGTGAGTTTAGCACATAATCAAATCACATAGTAGTTGGAAATAGAACGAAAATGGGTAGCATGCATGTCTATATTTGTCAATATTATCTTGTGATAGAAGTGTCATTCTGAATGACTTTGAAATTTAGGGCAAATGTTAGCGACCTGAGTGGAAACCATGTGGCTTTAACCATCAGTCACCTGAACAGAATCATCTAAATTTCTAATATTGTATAGAGTGCTCTTAACGTGATTGTGTATTTCTGTTCAAACATCAAGGAAGATAATATGGATGATGCTAACAAATCAACTAAGATGATATCGATATCGACATCGTTATCAATTTGATATTTGTACACCAGGTCTAGTCTTCTATGCATTTTGGGGAAGCAATGTAACTTCTAACAAAGCTTTTGGTTGGTTTGCTTATAAAGTTTGTGGTTTATAGGATTAAAATTAAATAGTAAAAAAAAAATCAAATTTATATATATATTAATAAAATTAATATTTTTAATATTTGGAAAAATATTTATATTTATTTAATAATTTAAACTTGTTAAAATTTAAAGAAAAAAACAAATTATATAATTTTTTAAAATTTAAAAATTTATTTGAAATTTATATTTTTAAAAATATATATATTGTAGTGTTTTTAAGTCTTACTTTCTTAATTCAATACTATATATACACTAAGTAATATGACAAGCATGGTAATAACAAGTAATCTAAGTATAACATGAATATAAACATTAATATACTTCAGCAACAAGCTTTTATTCGCCTTAGATGCTCATAATGCCTAAACTTTTCAGTTTCTTGGCCCTCCATGCCCATGACTATAAGAACAATAATGCACAATATATATATAAAAACTTGTCCATTAAAATATTTCTTCCAAGGATTCTCCCACCACTCAACAAGCTCAATCTTTACACAACTACAAATAAAAAACAAATTCCCCCCAACATCTCTTTGCCCTCTCTATTTATCAAATTTACATACACGTCTTCCCAAGTTTATTCAGCCACCCTCATTTATGAGTTATCAATAATACCTTCTAGATTTTAGGGAAAAACATTACTAGAAGAAAATGGTGCTCGATTGAATAATAATAACATAATATAATGGAACACTTTTTTTCTCATGCTACATTATAAATGAAGTCCATTGGATGTAGCTTGGGTGATTGGAGGAATGATTGTTACCCTGGCCATCTAAGTTCAATACTTGTAAGTGACATGATGCTCTTGTTGAGCCCCTATATAATGATTGAGTGGATTATGTAATACCGTCTAATACCCCCAATTTGACCCTTGTAATGTATTCAATTAAATTATGCAAATATGCTAGTTTAGATTCCTATTGCGGAGCTCAAGGCCAAGGCCCGACTAGTGAATGGATAGGCATATGTGATATAAATATTGTTAGTTGGACCGTATGGTTGGCTTGTCATGCTAACTCGAAATATATGTAAATATTATGTGGATAAATAATAAAATGATCCAAGAATGGATGTGTAAAGAGCAACAAAGGGGTTGTGATTCCACCAAAGGGGAATAGGAAAGGGATCCTATAGGAAACTAATCATTTGCTGCCTAGTGTCAACCTTGGAACTCACCCAAAAATCTGGCATGTGCCTTGAATAAGCCAAATATCTCATTTTTTAACTATTTTCCAATTATTGAATGCATGTGTGAAGTTGGTGGGAAAAGCCACATCATGTAGTTATTAAAGCATGGGGTGACTGCACTTTTGGATAGTTCTATCACAAGTCAGAAGTCAATATGCAGCAGTCAAGAGTCCTTTATTTTAAGGTTAGAAGTAATGTTAGTTGTATTTTCACCATTTTCTCATATCCCTTGGAGTCAACCCTCATTCTCTCATTATTGCATGTAGATCAACACTATCCAAAGCTTTGTATTGTTGTTCATGACTTGTATAACCTAGAAAATTCGAATTTAGGGACAGAGCTGCAAATTTGGAAGGGAAAATCAATGATTGCAGGTGAGCCGAGAGGTAGGGCGAGTTAGGGACCCTTTCCCAGTATCTTATGTTGCTCAAATATATGCTTGAGAAGATAAGATGGATCGCCCAAGAAAGTCGTGGATCGGTGAAGGGGATGCCTGATCCAATAAGGGTGTTGTGAGGGGCAGGTATTGTGGAAGCCAAGGCTATGAGAGCTAAGTGAGATTCTTGTAGAGCTGTGTATGAGCATTTGGCTAAGCATAGAGAGCAAATTGGGTTTTGGGATGAGAAAGAGAAGCATGTAGGTGTTTTCTTCGTCCTGGTGGCCTCATAGCCTAGCTCAAAGGTGGCCTCTCAGTAGAAAGAGTATATGTTGAACATAGTGCCTACAGTTGGGTGGAAAACCACTTTTACATAGCCAGTTGTTTGGATCAGCATTGTTTAAGATAAGTGTTCTCTTGTATTTTGTTATGCAAAGTTTTTAACTGATGACTGTAATTGTTTATGCTTGCATATGCATGTTTATCATGTGTGGATCGATTCATTTTCCATTGTGCATGTTTATTTATCTTCTAAACTTGTATTTTATTTTCTACGAATTCGTTATTTAGGTTTGGGGCAAAATTGGAGGCCCCGAATCAGCGTAATGTCCCCTCCGATTGGTAGGATTGGGTGAGGGTGGCATTACAGAGTGGTATCAAAGTTTTTGGTTGTAATACCAGAGCTATATGGGCTAGAAATCCAAAGTTACAAACAAAAATCAGAAATGGTTCTGGAAAAATTGTTTTATGTTAAGTGACAGATACAGGGACAGAAAGGATTTTGAATTAATCCCCATGATTGGTGAATTAAATCGTGTGCAAATTCAAAATTTGGAAAATTTGGAAATTTTTAGTTGGACCGAACCATTTCCAGGTGGCAAGGTGACATGGAGGATCCACTTGGGAAAGAAGTCCGATGTGGTGGGCCCATGTGGGAATATGGTGTGATGTGGACCGACCACAACATATCTTCGTGCAGGGGATCGCATGTGGTGAAGTGTAAAGGCAGATGAGATCTGGTCCTTGGGCTACAATGCAGATCAACAGTCGGCGGTGCTTCAAGCCTGAAAGATGTGTGGAGGTTAACTCATCAATGCGACCTTGAAGGAAAATTTCCCCATCCACATGTCATTCTCTCGTGTGTTCAAGCTTACAAAAGAGGGTTCAAGAAACTGCTTTCCCAAGGCCTTGAAACCACCTTTGGGTCAGACGGGAAGTGATGTAACATAGGGTGCATATATGATGGGAGGGGGTGTTAGGTGTGATGGGACCCACAATGGTCATGTCAATCATCATATATCTCCCATATTAGATCAACAACTCTCAGTGCTTCAAGCCCGCGAAGGTGTGTGGAGGTTAATTCAATAGTGTGACCCTAAAACAAAACCACCCCATCCATGTGTCATCCTCTCATCCGTTCAGCGTCACAAAAGAGGGATCGGGAAACCACTTTCCCAATACCCTGAAACATATTTTGGTTTAACAAAAAGGGATGCGACGTGAATACGTGTGATGCGGGGTTGTGCCAGGGAGGATGGGACTTGCGTCAATCATGTCTATCCTAGAAGATCATGATAAGATCAACGTTTGATAGGGATTCAGGCCTATGAACTTGCATGAAAATTAATTGATCAGCATGAGCCTGAGACAAAAACCACCTACTAGCATGTCACCTTCTCGTGCATTCAGGCTCGCAAAAGTAGTTTTTGGAAAAACCTTTTCGTAGAGCCTGAAATCGCTTATGTCGGATAAGCGGTAAGGTGTTGTGTGTGGCATCTGGAGGGTGTGAACCAATGGAAAAGGAAGCAATTTACTCAACCAAATTTCTGGTGCCTGGACTCAAAAAGCACAATTGAACTTATACGCTAGATGGGGCAAAATGGAAATATTTACCAAAAAAAGAAAATGAGGGTGTTTCCCATCTGACCCATTTTTCTTTTTTCATCAACACAATTTGTTCTTGAGTTCAACTACAGCTGTTGGAACACTATAAAATGGGGTAGATTGTGAATAGCTAGATTCTAAATGTGGTGATTCAGAATATGAGTTGTTCCCATAATGCATGAAAATTATTTTTTGTGCATTTTAAAAAATGCAATGAGGTTAAAATATAGAAGAATCAAACATGAGGTTCTTATTTTTTAAATAGGCTTCAAGTTGTTTCAAATAGCAGGTAGAGAAAAATCCTTTAAGCTTGATTGGGCATGCTAAAATTGCTTGTTATGTAGCAATGTGGAAAATGGAAGCAAGCCTTGCTAGACCCTTGGTGACAAGGCAGTACCATTAAGCAGGGATGATCAGTCAAGTATTATGGTAATTCATGTTAGCATGTGGGATAATATGTTGAGTGGATAAAATTACTCTCTTGCAAATTCTATTTCATAAACATGCATGATGGAAGAAGGTGAACTAACAGGAAGTGATGTTTCCTTTGATAGAATGTATGCATTGCGTTCTCAATGTTCAGAATGTGCAGTTTGAATTGCAAGGAAGAGCCATATGAGCTCTTGATATGTGGATATTGGATTCCATAAGTGAATTATTAGCAAGGTATAGAATAGGAAAAAAAGTGAAGGACATGCAACTTGTAAGGGTTATGGTGAATCACCCTCGTGGGAAAATGCAAGCCTGCTAAGAGATCTTATAGAATATGAGCCAGAAACTTATAAGTAATGTGAATGGGTAAGAAATTTCCATTCACCTAGAAGTTATCACTAACAAAATAAGACATTCTGATATGTGGACTGTCAAGTGGCTCATGATAGGGATAAAGCGGCCATGAAAAGGTTGTTAATCAGGGAATGAGGCATTCCTGTGTGTGAATCAATTGTGTGGTTCAGAATTGTGGCAAATATTTCCAGTTGAAAGGAAATAAAGTCTCACTTTTGAATGGGTCATAAGGGCATATAATCGACCTTGTAAAGACCCCATATGGAGTTGGAATGGAATAAATTGCAGTGTTGTTAAGTTATGGGAATTCCAAGAAAAGTTGAGTGGACTTGGACATAATTGCTCAAGGAAATTGGACAAGCAAGGAAAATTGAATAGAGTGCAATGGGAGCTACTATAATGACTATGGAAAGATACATAAGGTTGATAAGATGGTTGTAGCAGAAGTCAAAGAATAATCTCTATAAGGAAATATTGACAAAAAGGGAAATTTCAAACCTTAAACTATTCTTGTTTATAGCATAATAATGGCATGCTTGGAAAGAAGAAAGTACAAATGTTATACATGTGTATATGTATCGAATTGTTGCTTGGTGAGAAAATCATAGTTAAAATCCCTTGTGTGCTTGGCAAAGAAGCCATGAAATTCTAGACCAGTTGTGATGTGAAAGAGGAATTCCATGCTATAATGAGGAATTGGAAAGGGATAACTCCTTAACTCTTCTCTTGTTGATATATTTATATTTTCTGAGTTTTATGTACCAAAATTTTAGCATAAGAATGTTGAACATGCAAGAGATTATATAGGTCAAATGCATATACACTGGTGTGCATATTAATAGATATGGCATAGTGCATGTGAAGATGTTTTTGCATGCATATGATATTGCATATTGATAAAATTAGTGAGGTTTTACATATGCAATGAGCCACTAATTACAATTATTTTTGTTGGTGATGAGTGTATGACCATAGATGGTTGAAGCATGGTTGAAGATGTCGATGATGCTATTGCATGTGACGAGCAGAAATGTGGAGAGAAGTTGGGGAAATAAATATATCATCAAGAGGTTTGTGTAAGGGATGTGTAGTCCTTGGTAAGAGCCCAATTGATCAAATAACATAAAAAAAAAATTGTTGATGACATCCATGTAGGTAATGGTTTGTTTATGATGATTGCATAAGTGTTGAAACGGGATTGGGTAAGAATCCCTTCAACCATATTTTAATTATCATAACTTGGTTTTCATGCGATATTAGATGCATTTATGTGAATGTTACCCCATTGGGTATGGTGAGGTATGGGGTAGTAAGGGAAATGATCCTTATACGATCTAACTATTTAGAAGAAAAAATATAGCATTGGTGATGTCCCAAGTGAGTGTTATACATATATATTTAAAAGGTTAGATTTTAATTACCAATAGAAATTTTACGTCATATCGTTCACGAAAGTGGAATTTGAATTATGCCCTAATTTTTGTGCCACCAAACATGGGTATGTGATTTCATCAAGGACCTTTTGGTCAAAACCCCAACAATGTTTTCAATATGTCCATGTGGAAAGATGGAAAGATGACTAGTTTAGAATATGCAAGGACTCCTTTCCACTTGGTACTATACTATATCAGTCATGTATTTTGTTGAGAACTACACCCTCCAAACACAAAATGAGATCCATAGTTAATATTATCATTTAAACCAGGTCGGCATAATGGCACATATCACATATAAGCATGGGCCAGATGGTATTGAAGATGGGGGGATAATATTGAAGGAGCCTAACTTCTACATAAGTGATGATAGGTTTCATGACCTACATTTTGTATAACATTGCTTCCAAATGTTCTACGATTACTTAAAGGAGAGAGATATATGGATGGATTGACGTTAAATTTAGTCAGATGGTTGTACAAACCAGTTTAAAAATGTTAGCCTACTTCAATGGTTGATTTTATTGCACAAAAAATAAAATGCGCTGCATATTTGGAAGTATTTTGAGAATGGGCATGGGAAAGGTGAGCATGACGGAATTGGTGCATGTGTCAAAATTGCAGTGTATGTGGGGTGGGGGGGGGGGTTAAGTTTATGATAAATTACCCTGTTCAAGAAGCATGCATGGGGGGAGTTTAATTTTATGATAAATTCCCCTATTCAAGAAGCACATTCTATAGTTTAATGTTGCTCTATAGTAATGGAAAAGGAAACAAAAAGATGAGAGGAATCAACAAAGAGAGGGAATGTGCAAATACATTTATGGGAAGTGGTCAATGTGAATCATTCACATGCGTATCATTGTAATACAATACGTGGAAATCATGGATTTCATTGGTTCAAAGCTCTGGAAACCTTGTATAACACAAAAAAAATGGGTGTCATTGTGGACCATGTGGTAGTGGTGAATGGGATGATTGTGAATCAAAAGAATGGGTTATGCATAGGATTGAATATCATTTGCAATAGACCCACATGTAATTGTTAAAACATCCATTTCACTATATTATGATCAAATATCAATCCTATACAACCATGTACAATACTATTGGAAAGACTTCAAAATATTGTGGTAAAAATCTATGATATTTAGTGGTCTTTGTATCTTAGCAAAATCCTACACACGTTTATTTGGTCATGCGTTGCATTTTTGCATGACACATATAAGCAGTGCTTGCCTCAAAAGGAAATGAATGGGGCATTGAATATTGTTTGGCATGACGCGTCAAGGGAAAGAAAACCCTCACTACATTAATGGTTCATGATGAATGTGATGGTTTTTTTATGTATTCATGGATTGTAGACCAGGTGCATCAATATCAATTTACCAACTTAGTCATCAATACTAACATCCAACTACAAATAACGACTAGAAAGAGCTTGTCAAAGGAACGATGCTTCCTACCTTAATAAGAGCATCAAAAATTGATGGAGACCAATAATAATAGAGAGTGTCCATATGATCTACTTTAATGACATCAAGTAATTATATAAAAGAGGTAAATGACATGTTCAAGTTTATGTTCTATATTGCCTATGTGGATTGTTATGTTATTTTTTTTATTGCATTTACATATGACTAAATATTTTTTTGTGCATGATTCTAACGCTACTTCCCCTTTGTGTTCCTAAGTTACATGAATAATGGCAAGCACACAAGGGCCCATCAAGAAGAACAATGGTGTTTTTCAACACCACCAACTACACTCTTTGAAAGATGAAATGCCTTAATTTTGAGGTTTTGAATACTAAGAATAGGTGTCAAATCTTAATGTTCATGCTGCCAAGGTTCAAGGATGGAAACTAGGGATATAGGACCCAATGATTGGTTCTAGGGATCATTGAATTCTTGGCATATAAGTTGGATATATGATCCATTACAAATTATTGAAAACACAATTGGAATTACTTAAGCAATGTTTTGAGGATGAAAACTTCTTATGAGTCCCTGTAGATGTTAAAATTTGAGCATTTGATGAATGTGTGATCGTTGGATGAATGTGTAGTATCATAATTCTAGGAGAGAAGCAACCTAGGAAAAAGTTTGCAAGCATTAGAGTTTTTTCAAAGAGTGTGATGCAAGATATGTTCATAAAAAATACAAATATCTACCAGGTTATGTAAGTCGGAATTATCACAATTCCTCCTTAGCAATAGAAGAAAGGGTGCATCTTCATAAAAAAATCTTTTGAAATGTAGGAAGGATCCCCAAGTTCTAAGACTTGGGGAAGTTGTTGGGCTCAACAAAACAATATTTCATTGTCATAGGGAAAAAATCAACAACCTATATGATAAACTATGTTATTCAAAACAATGGAAACGAATTTCAAATAATGGAAGGAAGTTGTTAAAGTCAACGAAATGTTGTTACCCATTTCTTGGGTTTGCATGTTCAACATCAGTGTCAACGTAGATGAGATTCAAGGAATCAATGCATCAAATTCTATGAGCAAATAAACATTGAAACTATATAAACATTTTTCCCTAGAGAATGCAAATTGTTGATTATATAGCATCAAGAGTCATTCTCCAAAACTTGTGTGGTATCAATTCAGGACATTGTGGTGTATCAAGTCCTAAGCATCCACATATTATTGAGGTGGTGATGTAATATCAAACTAAGTCTTGTGAGTAATATCAAGACTGGTCTTGTGTTGTATCAAGTCAATGATTCTCATAGGCGGTACCCTATGAGAATGGATCTTCAATTGAGGACATGATCTTGTGTTGTATCAAGATTGAATTCGTGTGTTGTATCAAGACTATGGACCTCCATTTGTTGAGGTGGTTATAGTATCTGATATATTGCTATTCATGGTCACTAAGTGTTATAAGTCTCATGTAGGGCTTAGCTACCCCTAGAATGAATTGCTTTAGCATATGACTGTATGTACCAGGGTAATATATATGATCATCAATATGTTTCTTCTGAGTATGATATTATATGATGGATAAATAATACACATATGGACCATTCATTAATTATTTAATGATAATTGGATAAAGCATAGAGAAAGAGAATTTGAAATTGCCCATGCAAATGTTTGAGTGAACTCAAGTTATAAAGCTTCAGTAAAACTTGAATGCCTTAGTCAAAGCATTGGTTGAACTATTAATGAGTGTAATTAGTTAAGTAAAGAAGAGCTTAATGTCCATCAATCAACATGCATCAGTTAACTAAAGAGATCCATGCAAAAGTTAATAATATAAATTGTGCATGGATGGCACTAAGAGTGAAGCACTGATGACACTTAAGTTAGCATGTTAAGCAAGTGATCAACGGTCAATTAAATATTAAGAGGTAGCATGATTCCCATAATCACCCCCTTAAGACCTCCCCAGTCAATTAAAAAATAAAAAATAAAATTACAATTAATTGTAAAAAACATATAAAACATTAAAAAAAACTAAAACGTTAAATTATATTTTAAAACATATATGAAAATAAAATATAATAAAAAATAATAATTTTTAAACAAACATATGAAAAGTTTTATGTATGTATAAAGGGAAGGTGTTAAGGAGGGGTGATTTGGGAATCGCCCCACCCCTTAAGCACCACATATGCCATTAATCATTTGAATATTTTTTTCTTGTAGGCAAAAACGTATGCCCTGGCCTGCAAGAAGATAATGGCATGGAGTTATTCGGATGGTTGATCCTGAAAAAGAGCAGATTGAGAGATTCATGTGTTTCTTAGGAAGAAGTCAGAATAGAAGCTTAATACTATTCTGAGAGAAGTAAAGAATCATGAATGTAATTCATTTATCCTAGTTATATTCATATATGTGTTAGACATATAGGAGTATGAGTCTATGTGATGAAGGGCTAAGATTTATGATTCTCACATCCTAGATGTTGAGAGGGAGAAGCTAGATTCATTGGCTCTTAGAAAAACTAGTGGAACTAGTTAAATTAACCTCTTTCTATGTAGAAACTAGGTATGGTACTCATATTCAAAAGGAATCTATATGTAATAATCTTGGATGATTCTTAAATTTAGAGTTGTAACAGTCATTAGATAAGATTTTCTTCTGTTGAGAAAATGTTCGATAGAGTTCCTGAAAGGATTCAAGAACAATGGATTGTAAATCCATGACCACACACATAAAAATAAATATGATTCTTGTTAAGATTTGTAGAATCTCGTTGATGTTAGATATATCTATACATGTCCCAAAATCAGTTATATGCTTTACAATCACTACATAGACATGTACTACAAAGCATGTGTTTTGTTACCTACTTGGTACAAGTGTATGTGGATTTAGACATGTCTCGGTCAATGAAAGTAAGTTTCACAAACATATGGATTCTGACTAGTACAATGATAAAAAAATATCACATCAAAGATGTTGCTCTAGATAGAGCATATTGTAAATAAGTAATACTTTACAAAGTTTCTAGTCAGTTATATCAGAGACATGGTACATAAAGGAGTTGTGTAACTCTTGTACATATCCATGGATGAGAAGAATTGTCGGCATATTTACTAAGCCTCTATCCAGAAAAAGCTTGGTATAGTATAAAAAGAGTCCTATAGTTGAAGATGGAGTATTGATGTATCTTCACAAGCAACAGCAATTAAAAAACCCCAAACTAGTTGGTCATGGTGCATGACTCAGGAATCCAAGGTATGTGACATCTTGTGGAGAAAATCCACATGAGCATAAACATTGTCAAAGTCTCAGAAACTACTCAAGAAGAGTTATATTATGAACTGTCAGAGAACAGTTAAACCTCTTGGAGAGGTTAGATAGCCATATAGTTGGATTTGTGGGGTACTATGATATGAAATGACTATGAAAGTGATCAGGACTTAAAGAACATCACAGAGAATGGCAAGCTCACTAAGAACTTCTTCAGATGGTAGAAGATACTTGAAGTCAACAAATGTTGAAAATTGAGAGAAAAGATAAGATTTGTTTTCTGCATAATTTTACACATTTGATATATAATGTTGTCCATTGTTTCGAGTTTAGAGAAACTACATTTTGGATTGGATCTAGGTGATGCTACTATGTGTAAGTAGTTGGTTGGTCTCTGAGCAGACTTGTTGTATTTAAGCTTACTAACTAAGCATATTTTTGAGTAATTTTGAGGTACATTAGGATAGGTTCTTTATTGTATTTTAATACATAGTATACCTATTATATAGCTTGGAATTTGCCATGTGTATTGCGGCTAGTACTGCCAAAAGTTGTGTATTGCGGCTAGTACTACAAAAGCAAGGTGTATGTCAGAGAGTAATACAGAAGCAAAAGGTGTTTTGCAAATAGTACTACCTGCTAAGGAGTAGCGTAGCTTGGGAAGCTACCTAGCAGGGTGAAAGACTTGAGCCTACATTCATTAGGTGTTAGTAGCCAAGCTTTCTGAAAAACCATATGTGTTATGATAGAACACATTGAGATGAAGTTTTATTTCATTGAAGGAATGGTCATGTAAAAAAAGATTTCAGTACATAGATATTGATGAGCAGATTGCAAATTTGTGGACAAGCCATTGTCAGTGATAAAGTTGAGATACTTCTTATATAAGATTGGTATGGCAGGAAATTCCTGGTAAAGTAGATAATGTCTCCCTCATTGAGAAGGAGTGTTGATTGTACAACATCAAGAGATATTCTCCAAGACTTGTGTGGTATCAAGTCAGGACATTGTGTTGTACCAAGTCCTAAGTATCCTCATATGATTGAGGTGGTGATATTGTATTGTAGAGCTTGTGAGTAATATCAAGCCGAGTCTTGTGAGTAATATCAATATTGGTCTTGTGTTGTATCAAGACTATGAACTTGTGGTGTATCAAGTCTAGGCTTGTGTTGTATCAAGTCAATGATTCTCATAGATGGTACCCTATGAGAATGGATCTCCAATTGAGGAGATGATCTTGTGTTGTATCAAGATTAAAGTCTTTTGTTGTATCAAGACTATGGACTTCCATTTTTTGAGGTGGTTATACTATGTGATACATTGCTAGTCATGGTCATTGAGTGCTATAAGTCCCCTTTAGGGCTTAGCTACCCCTAGAGTAAATTACTTTAGCATATGACTATATGGCCCGGGGTAATATACATGATCATCAGTATGTATGGAATAATTCTTCTGAGTATGATATGATAAGATGGATAAACAATACATATATGGACCATGCATTAATTATTTAACGATAATGAGATAAAGCATAGAGAAAGAGAATTTGAAATTGCCCATGCAAATGTATGAGTGAACTCAAGTTATAAAGCTTCAGTAAAAATTGAATGCCTTAGTCAAAGCATTAGTTGAACTATTAATGAATGTAATCAATTAAGTAAAGAAGAGCTTAATGTTCATCAATCGACATGCATCAGTTAACTAAAGAGATCCATGCAAAAGTTAATAATATAAATTGTGCATGGATGGCACTAAGAGTGAAGCATTGATGACACTTAAGTTAGCATGTTAACTAAGTGATCAGCAGTCAATTAAATATTGAGTTCAGTTCACATTTAGTTTAATTCAATTAAACATTCAGTTCAAGTAAAGTTAACATCCAGTTCAAGTCAGTTAACATTCAACTCAAGTAAGTTAAACATTTAGTTCAAGACAGTTAACATTCAATTCAAGTCAATTCAGTTTTAGTTGAAGACAGTGAGCATTCAGTTAAGGCTAATTGAGGAAAGGAAGGGCACTAATGTTTGCATGGAGGGAGTTCTAGTTAGCTCATCCTTGTGAATGCACTATGTGGTGCTCTCGGTATGTTTATTGATCCTCCTATGTGTTACCTTCTGCATGCTAGGGTTTTTGGTGTGTTATTAATATGCTAGGCATATGGCAAGTTCGATACAATTGCATACAATTTTTTTTGCAGGGTTACATTGAATATATCTTCTCTATTGTTGAAGTGATATCTCTTATCGAGCAATCTGCTTATGTGTTGTAACCCATTCTCTGCAAATCTATCTATCATACTCAGGGAATTATTGGGTTTTTCATCCTCCGTGTTTGGAGGTTTTCCCAAGGTATATCGTGTCTCTCATGGTTGATTGATTCATATGGCTAATTAATGGAGCTGATTTATGTGGTTGATATATTTATGAGATTTATATGTGGATGATATATTTATGTAGTTGATATATTTATATGTGGTTGATTTGTGAAATACATATGTGCTAAAATTGATTGATAAAAATTATAAAGTTTAAGCTTCTCCAATTTTGCTCAAGTGTCAACACAAATAACATATAAAAGAGCAAAAAACCATAGAATGATTATACAAAAAAAGATTAACATAAGAAAAAGGAACCATAAATCTTTGGTTGGTTGCATGAGAGAAAAACAATGTTTAGAATTCTCTGTAGTTTTGTCTATTACATATTTTCTCTATGCATATATGTTGCCAAAAATGTGTATGTTAAGTTGAGACCTTTTCAACAAGAGCATTAGTTCAACATCAATAGGCCACATGTTAAGTGCCATGAACAAATTATATGTTACTTGTTTTCCATGGATAGTTGTAATCACCCATTGTGTATGCCTCAACTACCTATCATCACCTGCCCTCTTTTAGTTATCCATGCATCAACTATCAGTTATCCACGTAATAGCTACCAATTATTTTTATATTCTTTTTTTATAGTTATTTTTTTCGAATTTGGAACGACGTCCATAAAATCAGTTTGGAAAGTATACTTGTCTCATCCTCCTGCAATCTAGGAAAAGAATACTTACTACTCCACCAGAAATTCTAAAATATAAACATTGTAATTATTAGTAGTTTCTAATAACATGCTTAATAGATGATTACTTAAATGCTAACACACGTTTTTCCTAATAATTTGGTTTTTTTAACTTAAAGCATCTACAAATCTATGCCAATAAGAAAGTCAACTATTTTAGCGATACTCTTTTATAGATTGAAATAAAGATGAATCTACATTAATGTGCATATAAATTTAACCATTTTTTGGGTTTAGGCATATAGGTGGTTCAACAAAGTCACCCTCCTCTGGTCCTTTAGGGCTCCAAGAGGTGTAGAGTTCAAGTCCAAATGCAGGCAAATTGTCTCCTTCCATTAGTTGAGGGTTTTTCAACAAGGCACTCATATCCCAATACAACAAGAGGACCTTGGCTTCATTCAATGGTTCGCCCCACCAAGTGATAGCCAACAAGTCATTAATGATCCAAGAGGGCTTATAGACAAAAACAATAGTTGAACTCTAACTTTTGAATGGGAAAAAAAAATCCCCATTTTTTAGTCCCCTCACCCATATTGTAGAGCACCTTGCTTCTCTCAAAGTGATATTTATAATTCATTTTTTAATGTTACATGCACAAAGTAACAAAGATCTCCACCACCCACATTGTAGAGCACCTTACTTTTATAAAAGCAATACTTACTATTCACATTATATGACATTATGTTTTTTTACTTTAATTCATTTATAAATGCAACTCTCAATATATACATGGGCATAGAACTTAAACTCGGGAAATAATCTCTCTAATATCCCATTGACTATCATTTCATCATGTTGAAATTACTTAAATTGCATTTATAAATGTAAACACTTCTCACAAACCATTTTAATCATCTTTGAAAGAAGAGTTTGAAATGTTTAACTCAAACAAAATCCATCCAAAATAATAGTTAGTAATCATTTTTAAAAGAAAAAACCTAATAAGACCCCTCCCTCTTTCTTAGAATATGTGAATGGAATGCCGCTGAATAGCCAACAACAATAGCAATTGGTAATCAAAAGGGACTTTGTCTAATCTAAACCTGTGTCCTCCCTATTGGCACTATGCCTTGAGCAAATGGTTCCACTAATTGAGGTAATCCGTGGGGCTTTTACTTAAATTGAAAGACATGGAGGCAAACCTTGATCCACTTATCTGCATACAAGTTACAATTTAATTTAACATTATCTCTTTGAGTGCAACCATATGTTCAACCGGTACAAAAGCCCTAATAAAAATTGAATCGTGTCCTAAATAAAAACTCATCTTCTCTCCCCACTCTCTCTACGTATGTATATATATCAATGGGAATGTGTCTTGCAACCCCTTAGGAAAACTAGTCACACTCAAATATGACTTCTCGTTTATTTGGTCCCCAAACTTTAAAAATGGCTTATAAAATTATTCTTTGTCGATTACAATTTTTATTAGCACAACTTCCGTATATACAATTTCATCCAATTATAATTCCAGATTACAAACTTTTGATTGCCACAACTTCATTCAATTGATAATTATCATAATCTTCTTCACACGGTTTTTCAAGGTAGAGCATGCTTGATTTTCCGATTTTCACACATGGTCTTCAAAGTAGGGCATGCTTGCTTTTAGGGCTCATCGCGTTCCAGTGAAATGACGACTGCCATTAAAACGATACCTAGAAAAAAAATACTCTGACAACCTTTACTGCTTTATTTGGTTATGGGTTCTCGAGGCAATCCACAACAATTAACCAAAGATCCCTGAGCAATCTCACTGCATCCTCTGAAATCTATGAAGATAAACCCATAAAGATTAGACTTAAATAAACACTTTATAAATTAGAGTTTCTGTATGAATCAAATCCAAATTTAAGGAAATTCAACCAAATCGAAGTCCTCACTGAAATTTTATACGGAAAAACATGAATCGGTCAAATTCTGCTCCCGGGATTCGATATTAAGTATCACCTATCTCAACCAACTTGGACCATTACGTCTCAGGAGTATATTAAGGGCCAAGGAAAATCCGAGGCTGGAGATATTTAATCATATGGAATCAATAATTAAATTGAAGTAATTCTATAATGATGGGTTGTATTTGATAATATTAACCCTCGAAACCATTGCAGTTTTGATGAATGTGTATGTTTTTATTTTTTAATATGCCGAGGGAGTTTTCTTATGAATATAGCGATCATTTTAAAACAAATCCATACATAAGCCAATACGTTTAGAACAAACTATTTTAAACTACAGGGTTCCACGAGCTGAAACGACTAAACCCTTCAAAATCCTAAAAGATTAATAACATAAAGTTACAATAACAGATACTAAATCAGATCAGCTCATTGCCATGGTAAATGGCATGTCTCCACGACGGAATATTGTATTTTCAAACTGCCCAACTTTAAACATCATAGAGCATACGTATATAGTTTGTGCTGACGACCAAGGATCTGGAAGACGCAATTTAGAACTATACATACCTTTAACTGTGATTGTGACTCCCACTCAAATAAATTCCAGTGTTCATTGCTTATGATTGGAGTGTAACTTTTGGAACATTTCCTTCTACATTGTTCTACATTACATCCCAAGTTTTGAAGACAGATCTAGTTGTAAATGTTCATACATTATATTGAAACTTTAAAAATACTACAAATAATAAATTATATTAACAGGTCTATTACAAACATTTAATGAGAGGATGTTGATCAACCGTAAAGAGAATCATCCGCATACTCTATTTCATCTCTTCGCAAGGAGAACACGGGTGGATTATTAGTTTGAAACACATCATTACTTGATTAATGTTTTTTATTTTCCCATCTCAAGAAGAATTCTTTAAATTATGAACACATCACTGATCTAATAGCGATATTTATAATTTTTCCTGCATCTTGAAGTTCAAATCTATTTTATAACCAGAAACAAAATAAAAATTGCCACTGCATCAAACAAGCAAACCAATCAATGACTTTGCACATCCATTGCAAATAACCTCCATGGTGTCACGTCCCCTCCCCTCTCCCTAACGGAGAGGACGCGACTACTGCTATCGCTATCCAATCAGGCATCTAGCCCCATGAACATAAACAGAAATGCATTGAAAATAAAATACATATGCAGATGTATAATGCAATAATATACAACGGAAGCAAATCTCATTCAATATATTCAATATGTTAATAAACAAGTTTTTAAAACAATTACATTGCAGAGATTAAATACAAGAGAGCACTTATCTTGGAATTGAGCTGCCCCGAGCAACTAGCTATCTCGCTGCAACGTTCCACCCAACCATAGGCCAGGTGTGCTCATCAATCTCTCAGCACAACTGCCACCCTTGATCTAGGCATGATTTCCACAAGGAAAAAGGAAACTACAGGCTCACACATAGCCAAATACACACCAAGGTTCAGCCAAGCCAATCTATAGTTGGGTTTATCCGGCTGCTAAGGCAATGGAAAGGAAGAATTGCTAAGCTAGTGGGCTCAACCACAGAGCTATGGACAACCTGCACAAGATCTATCTAACTTGGCCTCCACAATACTTACACACCCAACAGAAGGAGGCATTCCCTTCACTGCTACACAATCCCTCGGGCCATACCTTCCCTTCCAGTGTTCTCTCAGGTGTGCATAGAAGATTAGCCAACCCTTCTTGATCTTTTTGTGAGGTTCCTCTCTTCACTAGAGGTTTATCAAGTCAATTCTGGGCCTCTTCCACTCCTAAGTCTTACTCACAATTCAGACCAAAACAAGGATGCACGTAACAGCAAACACAAGTGTTGGGTATGAAGAAAAACATCCTAGGAACCAAAAACAAAATGGTAGATGGGAGAAATCAACCCTAGGTGCGAAATTCGATTTTAGAAAACGTTTATGGGCATTGCAGGGGCAAAAACGACCTCTATAAACCCCCAAATCATGAATCTTTCTTCCCATCCACTAAGCAATACAAAAACAGGTTCCCAGCCATGGAGAAATGAGGAAAATTGCAGAAAACGTGAGGGAAAAACACCCAGCTAGCTCCAGCTGCGTGAGGAAATGAAAACTATGGATGAGGAATGGTTTGGGCACCAATTTCTGGGTGTTTTCTTGCCCCACAAGCAAAAACACAATTTTCGAAAATTGATGGCTTGCCCCAATACAAAATTGACTGTCATACCTCTCCATTCCCAATGCATTAACTACCTCAACCAACTTCTGGAAGAATTAAATGATTGGGTGCATAAGACAAAATGGATAGTTGAGAGTTTATGGGTTCTCTCATTGACATTTAGCTTTACACTATTGGCTCAAGGGTTTGAATAATTTCCCTCCCTATTCCTTGTGAAATCATGCACCCATCTTTTGTTGCATTGCATAGCTAGTTGTGGGTATTTTATTAAATTGCATATTTACATGATGTCTCAATTTATATTGTGCCTGGCTAGCACGAAAACCATATGCATCGATTTTAATTGCCGATACATAAAACACTAAATCCATGGTGGGGCCTTGGCCTTGAGCTCCTCACCATGATTTAATAACGATATTTACATCATGTACAATTTTAATGCAAATGGGGTCAAAATCGGGTACACATGAATATACATGTGTTCTTAGGGAGCAGGAGAGAGGAGCAGGAACCAGGAACAGTCCTTCCCTAAAAAACCGTGTTAGTGAAGCAGTCCAGGAAGTAACACTGATATGCATGATCAATGTTTTGCATTTCTCCAGAATGTGATCCAAATGCCAATGGAACAGAGACCAAGGAACCAAGATCCCAAGCTACCTAAATCCCAGTCTACCCAATCACAAAATGAAAGGAAAAGAATGGATATGACTCGCTGCTAAAAATGGATATCTGCAATCAAAATCACGTACAACGAATGCAGAATAAAAGAAGTAGAGTTTTAGACAAACATCTGCAAACAGCAACGATGAATTATAATATTGAAGACTTAAAAAATCGCTTAATAGTTTATAGCCAGAAGTACAACAGTAACGAAGACTTGGAAAGAATAAGACATTTTATATGTGAAAAAATTTGCATATCAATAGTTTAACTGTTTCGGAGCATTACAAATGTGACAAATCACTTCATAGTTTATAGCCAAAAAGTATAACAGTAAACTAAAATTTACAAAGAATAAGACATTTATATGTGAAAAATGGTGCATATCAATAGTTTAACTGTTTGGGAGCATTACAAATGTGACAAAAGCCCCAGGAGCCTCGTCATCAAACAGTTCGAATAATGTAAATAGATACCATCACAACAACTGGTCTGGGACCGGCAATGTCAATCTTAGAAACAACATGAATACAATCATAACTACACTCACATATCACCCTCTTTCAATACATGATATTCCCAGAAGGAACCCTTTTCTAATACACCTCCAACCACTACACAGAACGTCAGAGTAAGCACTACCCTCAATCAATAGCATTTCAAATGTACAACACAAAACCAGGATGAAGTTAAATATTGAATGCCTGAGTTAAGTACTCTTGCGACTCTTCAGTAATTGACAGTTCCCATCAGCTTTAGTACCCAAAGTCACATTCAAGGCTACGCAATAAATGAGCTTAGGGATCAATCTCCAAAAGATAGAATACATCTGAACTAACACCATAGATCGTTCAACTCTTTGTTTTGGAATGCTTTACAAGCCAGTCAATGACAACATCAATGTTTGTGGAGTTCTTGCATGAGACCATATAACAACAAACCTCTCTATCAGTGATGGACTCAAGACCCCTGCCAAATCCAAACATCATACACTCAGAAAAATAACATTTGAGAACTTAAAAGAATACTATCAATAGCCTTGGCTTTTCTTTAAGGAAATAGTTTCACTTCTAAGTGGCTAAAACTAAAAACATTATTCCAGTAAAGAATTTAAAAAATTTGGACTTCATTAACATTTTTAAAGTACCAGTCATGTATTTCAATGCTTCTAGTGACTTAAAAATTGTTGATTGAATACTCACATCTGGTCTTGCAATGCCTGCTTTGAAAGTGCTTCTGGTTTATCAATTTTATTTCCAAGCACCAGCAATGGAATCCCATGCAAAGAAGGTTTGTTCAGCAGATCATGTAGTTCACTTTTGGAGATAGGTATATTGTCCTTGTCTGCTGCATCTACAACATATCTGCAAAAGAAGTAATGGAAAAAGGACTTACTAAAACTGACTTCCAACATCACAAAGACTGATATATCTAGCCATGAAACATGAAATATCTTTTTGGTTTAGTGAGTCCATCCTTTAAACTATTGCTGATGTCAGAAACTTTCAGACAAACCAACAAAACCTACAAGTAATTATCACAAGACAAAACACCACCAGATATTTGCTAAAATAATAAATTAAGAGAAAAATGATCCAAAAGCAGCATTTCATTAGCTGGCATGCATAAAAAACAGGTAAACCCATTATCTTGAAAATAATAAAACATGCAACAAAAAATGAAGCAATCTGGGTATTTTTCATCAAGTATACCAAAAATGGGTAAGAGCATTGCTGTGGAAGGAAACTTTATGATACAGAACATTTAATTTGAAGAGGCCTTCATGAGTGCAGAGAAGACTTCAGAGAATTTATTCGCTATAATTATGCATGTGCTTGTTATAAAGGAGAGCACAATTAACTACCTTATACTGAATCACTGCAGAAATGACATTTTTTACCATTTCAGTTCAAAGAATAAATAATAGCAATTACGACCACTATAGCAGGCCATGAATGGAGTGGCGGATTTCATTGGAATTTTATTCAGCAGATTAGGCAACTGTCAAATCTTTATCTTTCATTTAGTTTTATCCTTCATACATTGGATTCATATAAATACAAATTGAAATTATGCTGTCTCAGTCCAAACATTGACTTTCAGCTATCTAAACATTCATACATATAAAAATAACAATCATGTGAACTTTACTTTGACTAGTACTTCGACAGAAGTACTAAAACATTTTCTTATCTTGCTGATAATCTATTACGAAACCAAAACTAGGTCAGAACCCAATGAAAAAAAACCAGGACTTACACAATTGCAGAGACTCCCCGGCAATATCTCTCCCACATACTACGAAACCGGGGTTGACCCCCAAGATCCCACAATTTTATTGTTACATTTCCCTTGGAAACTTTCCGCATGTTAAATCCAACCTGTCATGCATTTAAAAAATATCAAATCACATATGCACAATATAAAACCATGAAATACTACAAAAATGCTACAAAAACAATAACAAGTACTTACAGTTGGAATCATATCTTCACTATACCCACCAGTCTGCAAACCAAGAGTAAAGTCAGGAAAAGTGTAGTAAGGAAACGACATAAGGATACAGAAAAAATTAAAAATTGACAGACATCTACTTCTGGAGACACTAAGAATTTATTTTTCAAAAGCTCATTTCAAAGGTTTTGCTAGAAATAAGAGTACTAACCGCAATGACATTTACTAGTGATGTCTTTCCTGCATTCTGGAGACCTATTAAAGAAAGCTCCATTTCTTGCTTGAAAAACAAGCTACATGAGTGGAAGCATTTTAGTCTTACGAGAAAAAAGTATTTGTAGAAAATTAAGCCAAACAGCTTTCATAAACTGACATTTAAAGGCAATTGTAAAACACTAAAAAATGTTAGCATTCTGTCTAGTCATAACACACAAGAAACTTCACTATATAGGATTCAAACCAAAGAATTTTTCTCATTCTAACAGAACATAAAATTATAAAAATCAAACTTTGTAGATAGACTTGATATAGCTTTGTGATTATCTTCAAACATTTTCAAGAGAAAACAGGAAGAAACCTTGCCATCTAGACTGAAAGGAAAACCTTAAAAATTGTACAACAGACTCTGCAGGCTTCTTGAAATATGCACCAAATACTATTATTGACATAGTGGATCAGCCTGATTATTCTTGTGAGACTCGCAAATATAAACAGAAGTCTGTTGATATTTGGCCAACAAAAAGGTACAACTACATTATTTGATTCATAAGGAGAGATCTATTCAATCACATTCAACTTAGCATATTTTTATCAAGTCTTTTTCCAGTTATAGGGTGTTCAGGTTGTTGGCCAACACTAAGGTATAATTATTCTATCAGAAACCGCAAACCCTTCTGTACGAGACAGATCTTACGGAGCAGTTTAAGGGTTTGGTGAATATTTTGATGCTAGCACAAGGTTACTTGGGAGCGGGAGCAAAAGCGAGAAGCGGGAAGCAGGAGCGAAGCGAAAAGTGAAATTTTCAAAAGCTTCCGTGGTGGGAGCGTTTTTTATATAACATATATTTTGATGCATATGTCAACAAAACCATGTGCATCCATCAAAATTCAAGCCATTATACACAAATATGCAAAGATTCTCATGTATATAGAAAGAGTGCATACAACCAAAATAGCTCCGAGTGCAATCCATATCTGAACCAAAGTACATCAATAAATAGGCTATAAACTAGGGAATCTTCAAAAACTAGTTTTGAGGCCACCAACATCAATCTGGATTCTGAACAATCAGCACCACCAGCATCAAGATACATAGAGGGGTTGATGTGTTTGATTAAATGGCAATCCCATACCCTCATACATGATAGAGTCCAGTGGAAACATTGCAATCCTGAAATCCTAAAAACTGTTAACCTTGTTGAATTTTGAATGGTATCAAAAATTCTACTTTTTGCATTTTAAGTCTGATGAGGTTGAAACCACTCTCAAACATCCTGAAACAATTAATGGTAATGTTATAAATTTAAGTAAAATGATAGAAAATGAAAGATAAGGAGAATGTCAACTTTTACTTTAAGAATTTAATATTACCATTTAATGCTACTGATGATTACTAAAGTTAGGTTTTTTGTTATTAGAGTAGGCTTTGCCTCCTTTATATAGCATTAGTATGGACCTAGGGTTGGTTACCCCCCATCCATCACTTAAAATTTTGTTTTTTTTTTAAGAAAACTTGGAAAAAAAAGTGGGAGCGTCTTTGTTTGCCTGGAAGCTAGCTTCCTGAAAACGCTCCCATACAGGAGCGTTTAGGAAGCACACTTCCTGGACGCTAGCAAGCTTCGGGAGTGGGGGGGAGGGGGGGGGGGGGGGGGCCGCTCCCATGCAACATAGTGCTAACTTCTGTTTTAGTTATAATTGCATCACAAATATCGGTCCATGGCCCAGTAGAACCAACAGATGCAATAGGAAGAAAATCAGGTGTCATCTATACAAACTCATCTTTGTGGAAACAGTATTGCTTGAAGCAAGAGCAGACAGTAAATGGAAATGATCACTGCAACAGAATATTTTTGTTGAAGAAACAAATAAATCAGCACCAAGCTTTTTGTTGCATATGTTTACAGCCTGTGCCGAGAAACATTTTTGAAAAATGCCTAAGCATCTAAAATGAAGGAGCAAGATGCTCCCTTGCATTGGGTGATACCTGGGTTCTCAACTTCTCACAACCCACTTTCTCCTAAATTTTGTTGAAGAAACAAATAAAATGGCACTGAGCCTTTGATGCATATGTTTACAGCCTATGCAGAGAAACATTTTCCAAAAAAGGCCAAGTGACTAAATGAAGTATCAAGATTCACGATACTCTATAATAGCATGGGGTGACCGTGATACTGATAACCTAAGTCACAAGATTCGACGAATTTCAACCTTGATGTTCGAATTTTGGCGAATCTCAAGCTGGTTTGAATTTGAAGGCGAATTAAATAAAAAAATTAAAAAAAAAATTGAGTTGCTTTCTTAACCTAAAACTTAGTCCTAACACACTACAGTCTACCCACCACAGGCCCGACTCCCAACCTGCGCTCGAAGTTTTTCCTCTCTGCTTGACGCCATTAGACAAAGAAACCCTCATGCTAGTGCTTAGAGCTCATGACTCAATGAGTTTTGATCTGTGTTCATAAATCACTGCTACTGCTCACAGTCACCAACTCACCATTTGAGTTACAGACTATAATCTACGAGTGCAACTGCAGTCACAGACCCACGATCTTGCTATGCCACCATTGAAGACTAAAGCTAATCACAATCGAAATTAAATTTACCTAAGCAGTTGAGCTGAAAGTTGAAACAAACCCCAAGTCTTCTGTTTCCAGTTCCGCGAGTAAATTGTTGATGTAAATTTTTATTATTTTGTACTATATATATATATATATATATTCGAATCTAAAGACAAACCTCATCGAGAAATTCAAAATCGAATCGAATCAAATGGTTTTCGAACTCGAATTTGAATCTGAACCATGTGACTTAGCTGATAACCAGGTTGCTGTATTTCTCAAGGTGAGGAAAGAAGAAGAAACTTTTCATTCCGACAATGGCATATATGTAGTTCAAGCAAGTTAATGGACGTCACTGTGACAGTTATTAACTTATTACTTCTTAAGTTACCAGAAATAGGAAACCAGGTAGTAGGAACATAACAAGAAACGGGAACAGGATGAGAAACAGGGTTAGAAGGTTTTATAGGGTAACAAATGTGAAAACTGAAAACCCATCATATAAGTAGGGATATAAAATTGATACGTAATATACAGATATAGTGTCAAGACGGGAACGAAAAGGGGAACAGATTGAGAAACAGGTCTCCTGGTCAGATTTCTAACAATGAACATAAATGTCATCTATGACAAAATAAGTTGAACAAGTGGAAATAGGCAATAGTCTATGTTATACAAGTTTCTACAACTGGGGGACATGGGACATTCCCCTCAAATTTCAAGAGAGCAGACTAAACAATGAAAAATTATGAATTTGTTTTTTAATCCAAAATTCCCCAAAACAAAAAATTACCTATGCATTATGAAATTAAGTATGATACATCATTCATACTTTATACATAGTACATACCAATGTGAATGACCATTCATAATTCCATAAATATCAAAAACTAAAACTAAAAGCTAAAATGATAAGACGATAAGTTATCAAGCTTTTTTGTTTTAAGTGAGCAGGGGGCATAGTCCAAAATGGCAAAAGGCCCGAAATAGTATATAGTCCAAAGTGGCAAAACGCCTACTAAATATGTTTGGAAACCTATATTTTTTGTTACGATTTTCTGCCTTGGAAAACTATATTTTTTATTACGATTTTCTGCCTCAAGGTATGCCTAATGATTTGATTTCTTTGTTCTGGGGACCACGTAGATGGCTTCACTGCATGCCCAAGTTTGCCCAAAAGATGGATTATCCTAGTGTAGGGACCCCTAAAACAATGGCCACAATGACTTCATAGCCATCCCTAATAACCACCAGGTCCAGTATTGACTTTTGTCACATACTGTAGGCTGTAGCAAGGGTTTGATTGTAAACACTCTTCCCCACGATCACGAAAATAACAAAGCCTACAAAGAAAAAATGACTTCAAAATAACAAGTTACATGATATATGATACATACATGAAAACTTGTCGGATTTTGGTTTTGGGATTTTTCCATTTGTTTTGCTTTTTAACTGTTTTACTATACTCATGAGGACCCACTCTTGGCTGATTTGGTGCCAAAACAGGTACCTTTTGGGGTCTTGGAGGCAATGAGAACGCCCAAAAGTTCCTGGAGACAGAAATGGCCCTTTTTGGGCACGAAATTGACTGGGAACATGGGGATCGTTCCCTGAAGAGAAAATTTCTAGGGATGTGGAAACTCGGGAACAATTGTTCCCAGAACCATTCCGTACCCATTTTTAAGATCCCTGATATGTGAGAACACCGGACAACTGACTGGGAACGTTGGCATCATTACCAGAGCCATTCCCTGCCAAAAGGGAACAATACTACCCATTCCTAAAATCTCTGGGAAGTGGAAACTTGGGGACCAACTGACCGAGAACGTTGGGATCATTACTAGAGCCATTCCTGCCAAAAGTAAACATTCCCCTACCCAATCCTAGGATCCCTGGGATTCAGGTACTCGGGGAAAAGATCCCCCAGCAGAGGGAACAAGTTCCTTACCAATGGATGAAGTCATGTCGAGGCATGGACGATCTTTTTTAATAAAGATTATCTCCAACCTAAAATACTTAGATTTCCTGAGACCAACTCATGTTTACCTAGCGCACCCCTACAAGTTGGCATCATTAATGCCAAAATCACACTGAAGTTAAAGTCAAGACAACCAATTACTCGTTTTGGATTAATTCATAACTTTGGAATGAATTCTGTCAAGTGATCTGCAAAGCTCAAATCAAACTAAAATGCTGCTTGAATTTCTAGTTTATCCATACTTAAAGCACCTTGCAAGGCATCTGGGGTACAATAAAAGACACCACTAGAAAATTCAAGCTCCCGAAACTAACTAATTTCCCTCATACAGTGTTGGCTATATTTCTCATGCAAAGTGATCCTAAGGTACTTTTCACATTGACAATAAAATTGCCATCAAAATTTAAATGTTCAAAAACAGAAACGAAATCTCAAAAACCCGACACTGATTTCTTAAATTCTGCTTAAAATCGATTCTTCGTTTTGATTCAAAGAAAAGACGTCCTATAGATCAGGTACGTCTCAAAGGTTAATGACCAATTTCCTGCACATGGAATTAGGTATAAAGATTGGCATAATCATGTCACCATCCTCGATAAGCCATCGAAAAAACAATCTCAGTAATTGCGAATCGGTTATTAAAAACTTGATGAGAGGAGCAGTTCGGCCCTACCTTATAGAAAGGTTTAGAGCAGTTGAATTACTAAGTGAGATACTAGTCTCCATCAAAGTCAGTATAAATGGCCAAATTAAATAACTTTATAAACTACAAAAGGTTGTTTGTGCTGCCCAAATCTGATCAATCTGGATTCAAAAAAATGCAATTTTTCATCCAAAATCGGCCTAATCTAGCATTCAATTGAATTGAAATCTATAGCTCTTGCAAACCTGATAAAATATTCGAGTGGGGGAATTAACAGGTCAAGAGTTCGATTCCGAATAAATTCATGAAAATAAAATGGTATAAGAAAGGGGGAACAGAGATGGGTACCTTCTAAGCCAGTTGAGGAAAGCCTCCCAGAGCCCCATGTCTGTGTCTGAGGCTGTGGCTGTGATCCGACCGAGGCTCTGAACAAATTATTGATGCCGATATTAGATTTCCACGGTAGCAAATCTGTCCTTAAATCGAGGGCTATAACCTCGCAACTGATACACAATGTATTGTGTTTTTATTCTCTTACGGAGGCGAAAATAAAGAGCAAAACTGGTGGATCTCAAATCTTTAGTCACCCAGATTGAATTTCCTTTGAGGTCCGGTCTACGCCTGCCTTGTCATGACAGACTGTTCACTGCTTTTGCTTTGGATTTGAAATACATACTAATCCTTTCATAATTTCTATTTTGTTGGACTATCCACAAGTTTCGGGAAAAGGCCACAACTCCGTTTGTCTTTTTTATTGAAAATCTGTTAAAGCTTCTTAGTTTTCTTCAATACCACGGAACCCCAAAAGCTGATAGCTAGATTGACGAGGCGCCACGGATTAACAAATCACAGTTCCAATTCAATGTAGTTATGGTTATTGAGGGCACAAAAGTGTTCATTTTTGCTTTGCCTTCTTGTATGGGCTTTATTTTGGTTCTTAATTTTTCTTATAATGAAGTTAACGGGCGAGTATGAGGGCAGGAGTTAACATTGGGACGACCAGCAATGCGTGATGTGAAAGCTCACGCCAGCCAGGTTGGGTAGAAAGTTTACTCCGTTAACATTGGGAATTTATTTTTATTTTTTTAAGGTGACAGTTTTATTTGTTGTTATGAAGTTAATGGGCGAGTATAAGGTAGGAGTAACATTGGGAATGAGTTTTCTTTATGGTGACAGTTTTATTTGTTGTTATGTAGGTTTTTTTCCTATTTTAACATAAAAATTGGGTTTAATTTTTGGTTTTCATCTCAATGGTCAAATAAAACAATTGTTTAAGTAAAATAGTGGTCTGATGACTAAAGTTTACAAAGTTTAAAAAAGAAAAAATTAATAAGTAACATTCTTAAACAGGCACCATCCAGACAAAATATTCCAAAATCTCAAAAAAATTATGTTAATAAGACTAATATATGAAGTTTTAATTTGTACATCTCTATCTTAAAAGTCGATAAAACTTAATATCAAAAACCTTAAAAGTGAAATGACATGCCACGAAAAATAGTTAATCATTCTCTTTTCTATCTCATACTCTATTTAGTAAAAGAAAAAGAAAATGGATAAAAAGTCAAAAAAAGTTTTATAATAAAGTATATGTATAGTTATACAACCATTATTATTATTCTTCATTATTAATAGAGTATAAATTCAAAACCTCAAAAACATTTCAAATCACGAACACAAATTATATTACAAAATAAATTATGTATTCAAAAATAATAATAACATATATATATTTGAAAGAAAAATACATTTTATTTATTAAATAAACATGAATGATCAGCCGATATGGGCTCCAACATAACAGAGGAAATTTACAAAAACCATCATTTTTGTTTGTACTTAAATTGCTTCATAATGTAGGGTTTTAAGCCCATTTGAGACTTCCTCAATTTCCATCAAGCCTGGTTGAAAAGCAAGAGCCTCTTTTGAAAAGGTATCTACTTCTTCGTTGAGTTCTATAAATGTGGGCACAATATATCCTTCCAATCTTATACTTCAACTTATGTATTTCAGCTAGTAGATGTTAAAGGTGGGGTGCTTTGATGTTGTTTCTTCCATTTGCCTGGTCTACCACCATTTTTTAGTCACACTGCCCATAAAGCTACAAGTTCTGCATTGTTGTTGGTTGCTTAGGCAATGATATATGTGTGTGTGTGTGTGAGAGCACAAGATATCCTTCCAATTTGAGCCTTCAACTTATGTATTTGAGCTAGTAGATGTTAAAGGTGGGGTGCTTTGATGTTGTTTCTTCCATTTGCCTAGTCTACCACCATTTTTAAGTCACACTGTCCATAAAGCTGCAAAGTTCTGCATTGTTGTTGGTTACTTAGGCAATAAAATATATATATATATATATATATATATATTTTAAATTTAATTTAACATATGATTTTTTTAAATGGGTGAATATAAATATTAAAATGAAAGTAATTATTAGGTGTACATATTTTCAAATGTAATTTTAGATATTTATATTAATTATTAAAAAAATATTATTATTATTTATTTACTATTATTTTTAAAAATTTAAATTATAATAAGGAAAATATATATTTATAAATAATGTTTGATGGTTTTGATTAAAATTAATTTAATATTTATTTTTTATTTTTTTTATTCATTTTAAGTAGATAATTACAATTAAGACTACATGTCTATTTATGATAAATCATTATGTTTTTTTTTAACTTATTTTGTTTTGGTTTTACATGGTTTCCCAATATCCAAATTGTTGATTGGTGGCATATTTAAACCATTCCATTTATTGAAGACAAGAAAATTTACCAATATTTAAATGGTTAGTTGGTTGCATATTTAAAGCATTATTTCCTTATTTACATTTATTGGAAACAAGAAAATTGACTCCCTTTCTTAAATTGTTGAATATGTATTGTTTCTTTATATAGTAACAGCTATATAATAATAATAATTTATTTTTAAGGTCACTGCCAAGAGAGACACCAATTTGGTGTATGAGACCTTCTTGTTTCTAGGATAAGGGCGTACATATACTACCCCCACTGGGTTTGAACATGTGACCTCTTAAGAAGAAACATGTGCTCTTAACCATTAAACCCACTCATACCGTACTATCAATCTCAAACACCAAAACAATTACAATATTTAAAAAATAAAATTTCTATCTTAATGAAATCTTAATATCTATAAACTTTAAATTTATAGATATATATATTAAAGATAAATAAAAACACATTATTTTTTTCACTCATTTAAATTTTTACAAATTATTTTACCCATATCTAAACATTATATTTTTAGAAATTACATTTATTCACTTCTAGACATTAAATATTAAATTAAATATATAAGACACATGGCATATTAAATTAAATATATAAAACACATGGACCAGACATTTTTTTTTCAGACAAAAAGAAAACTATACTGGGACCAGACTTTGTCATTAACATCGTGCGCGCAACGAAGAGGGAGCCCTTAGTTTTCAAATTATTTTCAATGGGCTAACCCAAAAAAAACAGGTGGAACCTTGACTTAATTTCAACGTCTATGATATGCGTTTAAATTGTTTATAATTTCAAAGCCATCAAGTAAAGGAATGAAGCTCAAAGTTTAAAGCCCAACGGTATATTTAATGAGTAATTTTTGCCCCTTTATGGGGCCTCGTGTATTAGACCGTTATGTTTGCTGCTGGGTAGTTATTTGACAGCTTTAATTTTTAATTTTTAATTGTTTTACCCCATTTCCATAGTTGGTTTTCTATATGGAATTATCTATCATGTGCCAAATGAGCCTAAGAAATTCAACACCCTCTTTATCTATGAGTTTTTGTTCTATTCATTTGATTTGACGAGCTTTCTTGGTAATTTAACCACTTCAAAACCATATAGATGTAATTATAAGCAATACCATATATTAATAATATATGAAAATATTGTCAAAAGATTACATTGAAAGAAACATAAAAGGAGACCTATGTTCTCAAAATAGATGGCAGCAAAGGAGAAGCTTGTAGTCCAAAACGAGGAAGTAATACCTTATAGAGGGCAACATCCAAGATATTAGACCCCAAAAAAACAAGATAGGCCACAAAACCACAGGAAGAGGGAAAGCATTTCTAGATGCCACATAAAAATTAGGAATGAAATTTTTTAAGCTTATCCACATAAGAGAGTGCACCATCCATCCAATATTTATTGAAAATATAATTTTCCTCCATCTGTAAAGCATATTTGGACAATGAAAGTTGAAGAATGTTGATGCAGTTTTTATTTGAAGCCCAATCGATGAAAACTTTGGAATCTCTAAAAATTCGAATGTCATCCAATTTAAGGTGATTGGAGAATAAAAGTATCGTCCATAGCCCCAATTCTCCCTTTGAATTTAAGCCCGAACCACAACTCATCCATAACTTGTACATCTTAGATTTATCTAACCAAAGGACAACTCCGGCTCCATAGATGGTAAGGTCTTACTACAATGAACCATCAAAGAAACCAAGAATTTTATCATAGTTCAATGAAGGTTCGAGATGTGACTCTAGGGAAACTTTTGAAGAGGAGATTTTGATGGTTGAAAACTCTCTATAAGCAGCCAAACCTCTTGATCCAACCATAATAACATCAATTTTGGAGTCTTCAAATTTCTTTTATTTCTTACCTTCCAAATTTCCCAGCAAAGAAAATTGTTAAGGTTCTTCCACTCACGACTTTGCTCCTTCAAATTGAAAAAACAATGACCAAGAGAATTACCTTCCCACACAACTGAAATGTTGTATATCCTAGAAACAAATTGCCACACAAATTTTATTAATTAGCAAGACACAAAAAGATGAGATACAAATTCTTCACTACAGTGACAAAGGAAACAAAAATTTGGGCCACACATCCCTCTATGAACTAGATAATCCAAGATGCAATTATATCTACCATGTGCGAATGCAATTATATACCATATGTGAAGTGAGGAGTGTGTTAGCCCTACAATAAATTTTAACCAATATTAAGCTTTGATTGATACCAATGTGTAACATTAATGAAGCATTTAATTTTTTTTAGATATTTCAAAAACCTTATGTAATTTCATTTTTTTTCAAATGTAAATGTTGTAGACATTGCGTTTTTAGGGTATGTTAGGAGGTGTACTTCATGATAATATATTATATATGATCTTACAATAATCAATGGAAATTTTTCATGGTAGTGATTCAATGCGGGCCACTTCTCGAGGTACGAGTGGTGATCCATCCATCTTGTATTATAGTGGCAAGACATACTCTCTTATTGACTCCTCCGACCTCGTCTCTCAATGTTTGTTTTCTATTATGTTTGGAGGATCCCTTTCTTTGGCTGCTATTCACAATAAGGAACTTTATTCCTCAACATCTAAGAAGGTTTCTAGGAATGTTAGAGATGGTTTATTGCTCAAAGAGGTGCTTACAAGTTGTTTTGAGCCTATTAACGAGCCTACAGGGGTGGGAGGCAACTCCATTCATGAGATCTTACTAGTAAAATTTGGTATCCCAAAACCAATTTCACCTTCTACGGGTTATCCTAACTATGGTATTATAGAGGAGTTGGTGCCTACGGAGGTTTCTACACCTCCTCAGCGATTAGGTTCACATTGTGAGAAGACTAATTAGTGTGTCAAGGGAAAGGAGACACGAGTTAATTTAACTCTAGGTGTGGATGTCAAGATGTATGAGGCCATCACCCTTTCATAGATAGCTCAGGTGGGTCATTTCAGCAGTCATAGTATGGGCATGCGCACTTGTAGGGACTGGGTGGAATTGTTGGGATAGTTCCCTAGGGTTTTTGTTATGGTGAAATGATGGTTGGGCATTATACTAAAGACTCTAGATGACGTCTTGAGCGAATATTGAATGGGGTTTGGCTGTGGGACTTTGTTGCTATCAAGCTAAAACAGTGGATGTCTTTTTTTTATGCTCGCCAAGAAAAGTTATACAAGCAACCTATCTGGGTAAAACTCCTAGGGTTGCCAATAGAATTATGGACTCTAAACATTTTTTATAAAATTGACTCAGTCTAGGTATATATTTATTGGCGAACCTCAGTTTCTAGTCCTCTGGTATCCTCATAGTAGAAAACATTATTGTAGATATAGATCTCAGGGAGGGTTTGTCGGCTGATATGATTATATCTGCTTGGGGAATCTTGCATGTACAAACCTTGGACTATATAGGCATACCCTACATATGTAATAGATTCCACTCATATGGGTATTTAGTTCGGGATTGTATGTTGTCTTTGTCCTTGAATATGGTGTGGAGGAAAAAGCACGTGAAGGGTTATCCATCTAAATTAGGTAAGGGGGTGGAGACTCCTTCTATGCTCTCAGTGGTGGTTCTAGTCACAAATGATACTTTGGTTATCGGATCCTCTATGAGGGACTCAACTATGATCATTGGAGGTTCTAAGTTCCCTTTAAACTCTATACCCAGAGTAATGATGGATGGTTCTATGAATAAAGATCATAACATAGCCAAGTTGAGGGTCGACGGTCTCAATCAATTCACAATGAGTGTAGTGTCCTAGCATCCGATGAAGATGTAAATATTAAAACCTACTCAAGGTATGCTCATATGTCCTTCCCCAGCTGAGTTTATCCCTTCTCATAATAATGGCATGAATTATGGTGTGAATATATTGAAGTTCCTTGATTCTTTGGATAAATGCTTAAGTGTGGACATGGATGGAATAAACTATTCGGGTTTACAACACATGGAAGGAGAGGTAGTCTCTAGGGCTCATCGGAAGAAGAAAATATTTGATGAGCCTGTGGGGAGGGTTTTATCATTAGTGTTGTTTTCTTTGTTTCAGGGATGATGTTGTTCTCCCTCTTCTAGCAATTTTTTGACAAGTGCTTCTCAAGTGTCCTTGGAAGTAGGATTTAACATTGATATGTGCTTAGAGCCTTGCTTGAGGGGCTCAGAGTTTATTAGTCACATTGGGCTAGGATTTAAGAATTTTTCTTAGACCCAACCATCGCCCTTTCGGTCAATAATGCCTCGTTCAACCTCTTATATGCTACCAAGTCAAAATTTCTTTTGTCTCAAAAAGGGGAAGGAGGCCCTATCCCTTCAAATGTTTTTCAGGAAGAATTGAGCATTTTTACCAATGATCTTGTGAGGTAGAAGATATATGGCATAGGGTTATCCTTGGATCTACCCAATCTCAAGTTGATCTTTGATTTGTCTCCTTGACCAACCTATGATGACAATCAAGTTGCTTTGGGTTTTTCTTCCCAATCTAGTGAGAAATTGATTATGATGGAAGGAGGATTTTCCTACATGTATCCTAGTTCTACTGCAAATGGGTATATCTAAGATGATTTCTAGTTTGACTTGGAACAAAGTTTCTACCCCCCATAACTAGATTTTATGGGGATAAGGGGTATCAACTGGATATTTTTGAAAATGGGAATGAAGGTTTGGAATGTTTTGGACATAAAAGGGACAACCCTCCATGATCGATTCTATAGATAGGGATCATGACACTAAACCTAGATCAAGGATATCCTGATATCATCTTAGGCCTAGAAGCATCTCTAAGATCCATTAGGGGATGGGATTGGGTGGGTTATCTTATAGAGATCTCCTAGGATTTCCTCCAAGATTCAAGGATGGAGGTTGGTTATGGCTTATGTGCGGGATTAGGTAGCCCTGGATGTTAGGGTTGGGTGTCAAAAAAAATTTAAAGGGTCTCTTAAAGTGATCATACCCAACGTTAAGGTTACTTAATGATTATTATGTCACGGAACTATAGAGGGCGCGATATTCCCTCCAAAAAGTTGTCCCTAAAAAGATTGGTTATGTCACATAATCTGTCAATGGTTTTTATACAGGAATCCTTAGCATATGGTGATGCAATATTAATTAAACTTAGGAATCTGTTGTCGAGATGGGGATTTGTGGGTATTTATGCTTCTGGCAAGTCCAAGGGGGACATAACTAGATGGAAATATATATTGTTTCTATGTAGTAATAGTTGGGCGGTATCAACAGGTTTGGGATCTATCCCCTTCTCTCAAGATTTGAGCAAGCTTAGACTTTCTTAAATAAATATGGACCTTATCAACAATGAGTGGACTATTGGGAGAAATTATTCAAATTTGGTCACTTATTAGTAGGCATGCTTATTATTTGGGGAGACCTTAATTTCACCGTAGGTGAAGCTGATATATAGGGTTTGAATGCTCACAAGGATACATTACCCCAAAAGATGGAGTTATCCTTATTTGACATTCCTCCAGGTTTATTAAAGCTGACTTGGAGGAATAAGAAAATTGGTTTTGACATGATAGAAAAATGATTGGACATATTTTTAATTAATGAAGGCTCCTTAATATCGGTTTCCTGCATTAAACAATGGGTCGGGGAAGGAGGGGAATTTGATATTTTTCCTATTTTCTGGAATTGAAAATGGCCCAAGAAAAACTTCCCAATCCTTTCAAATTTGATTTAACTTGGATGAAGGATGATGAGTATTTACAACTGATAACTAGAGTTTGGACACCATATGATTCAACTATACTTGTTTTTGCGGGATTACAGTTTCAAAATAATTTACAAAAGGTTAAAGCTTTTTCAATTACATGGGTAGTTGAAAGGAGGAGGAAACATGGTGTTGAAATATGAAAGGCTTCCATGCTGGAAGCCTTTCATACTAGTAATATATAAGGATTTTTACAGATGACCGAAAAATACATACATTATATCTCAAGTCCAGGAGAAGAAATATTTTACTTGAGGAAGAAGCATCTTTGAGACTCAAAAGTAGATCCATTTGGCTGCAAAAAAAGGACTCACAATTCCAAATATCTCCGCAATTTTTTTAGTCACATAAAGAATGCAAGTTCATTATGGTAGGTAGAGGAGGAGGATGGGAGCATGGTAGTTGGATTCAGGAACATTACTTGAGAAAGAATGAATCAATTTAGCAATTTGTTCAAGGAATATGAGACGACATATTTTACCCAAATGCTTAAACTGTGTCCTCTCTTCCCATCCTTTGTCAATGATGATTAGAATATGACATTATAGGAAGTTGTGTCCCTTGAATAACTAAAGGAGGCAATCCAATCTATGCAGAAGGAAAAAATTCCTAGGCCTGTCGGTTGGCCCGTGGAGTTTTTTATAGGCTTCATGAATCTAGCGAGCCAGATATACTTGGGGTCATTGAATAATTAAGGTTAAATGGAAAGACATCAAAATATTTAAATGATACATTCATTTCTCTCATCCATAAGAGTGACATAGGTGTCAATTTTGAAGAATACATGCCCATCTCCCTGCACAATTGTATTTACAAATTGATTGCAAAGGTTATTGCGAGGTGGATCAGAGGTATTCTATCTAGTGAAGTCCTTCAATAGAAATTTAATTTCTTAAAAGATAGGAAAACACACGATTCCATAAGTACTTCTCAAGAGGTCTTTCATACAACAAAGTTGAAGAAGATGTCGACTGCCATCATAAAGTTCGATCTCTCCAAAGCATGTGATCGTGTTAATTGGACTTTCTTAAGGTTGGTACTGCTACAGGTTGGTTTTCAACTTGAATTTGTAAAATTGATTTTATCTCATGTCCAGTATGTCTCCTTTGTTGTACTTATTACTAGATAAACCTCTTCTTTTTTTAGGCCTGATAGAGGTTTGAGACAGGGTTGACCCATTTTCCCTCTTCTATTTCTAATGATTGTGGCTCGGTTTAAGCATATATATTCACCATGCAAAGATTAATAGGTCCTTGAGAGGGATTATGAAAGGGGGTAATGTATATATTTCACATTTTCTCTTTGTAGATGACATTTTTCTCTTCTCAGATAGATATAGAAGGGATATATTTAAATTAAAGGCTATCTTTGACTTATTTACAATAGCTACAACAATGGCCATAAATGTTAACAAGTCCACTATTTCATTTATGAATTTGGATCTAGAAGCAATTACTTGGATCCAATCACAGCTTGATTTTGATAAGATGGATATCTAGAATGATATAAATTATCTGGGTTTCATTATAAAGCTCAATGATTACCACATGATGGACTGGGCTTGGATCATAGACAAAGTGGAGAATAGACTTCAACTTTGGTGCAATAAGTGGCTTTCTTGTGGTGGAAGACTTATTATGATGAAATTAGTGTTTGAGGCAATACCTATGTTTTGGTTTGCTTGGCATATGTTCCTACATGTACTTTGGATCACATTAGAAAATTGTGTTATAAACTTATGTGGAGTGGTGTTATCAGTCCAAATGGCACTTCTCCATCCGAGTGTCGACATTCTTCATGTTGGTACACAAAAGGACAAATTAGGATTGAAGTGGCCAAAACACTATAGATGGGCATGACTTGGGATGCATTACCCTCAAACCAGCTTTATATATATATTTTCTAAGTGTTGAGTTGCATACGCGACTATCTGCATTGCAACTCGCGTACCATACGTGAGTATTTGCATTGCAACCCGCATACACTTGCATACGTGGGTTTCCTTCTAGCAACTTGCGTGTCATATGCGGGTTGCATATATTAATAGTCGCGTACACCTTGTTTCAACTTTAAAAAATATAAAATGAGATTAGTTAAGATTAGTTGGGTCCTAATCCATAACTATCCCAACTATCTCAACCATCCCAACCTTCAAAACTACTCTATTTCCCAAAGTATAAATAGAGGCCTTGGGGTGGGGACTAATTAATCAATTTTGGAGAGCAAAGTTATGCTGGTGGTATATCTTCATAATCTTGGAGTAGGAGAACTCAGAGTCCTTTGGTTGCAGATGAGTCCTTGTCTCAGAATCTGGGTTGTACTCTTATCTCATTCATCGATTGTTAATAAAGAGAATTCTTCTTCCAATCTTGTGGTTAGTCTATTTCATGAATTTTGGTTAATGAATATATTTGGTTATATGTTTGATATACTGTTCTTTTAACCTCTGATATATATATATATATGCATGAGATATTACTTGAAGGATTTACTCTTTGCAGGTGAAGAGGGGCATCCCTGGAAGCTTTAGAGAGAAGAGGAGCGAGAGAAGATCAAGCTTGGATCAACCGTCGGTAATCGGGTAAGTCAAGACTTTCTTCCTATTCCCTTTCCATTCTTTGGTAAAGCTGATTGTCTGCAAGTTAGTAGTAAGTTGGTAACCCCAGACCCTAGGTTACAAGGGTGCTCTATCCTGAACAACAGAACTGGCGACTCCTCTGGGGAGTCCAGCCTACTGTGGGTTAGTCCTGTAGATACTTTCCCAGCCTTTGCTCTGATTTTGTGTGTTGTTGTCTATCTTTCCTTTGATTTGCAGTAGTGTGTCCAGAGACCTTTATTATTTTTCTTTTATGATTTTTTTTTGTTGCATGCACGGGTTGCTGTGCTACACAGTCGTGTATAGTAACTTGTATACGCGGGTTTCTCTATAAGACAGTCGTGTACAGTATGTGAGTTGCTCTATAAGACAGTCACGTATGTCCTGTAGCAGCACAAAATTTTAGGGAGGGTTACTTGTCCCTGTCTTGTTTGGATTTTTGTCTGCTTGAAGGTCTTATGTTGCTGGCATATTCCTGTAAGTTTGAAAGTCTTGTACACCACGCTTTGTGCTTTTTATTAAGCCTTTGAGATTTATTGTTTGAGTCTTCTTTCACTTAGCAATTTGAGGTAGGTTCTCCTATTTGGGTGATAGGTTCAGTGCTGTGTATCTGAGTCAGTGATCAAGATTTTGGATACCTTGTACTATGTACTGCTTTCAAGTAGTATCAGTTTGTCACTTGTCCTTTAGTAATTTCAATGTATTTTATTCATTGATTCTTCCCAAGTTAGGTGTTTACCAAGTCTCCTTCTTAAGTGGTTGAATTTGGTTCTTGCAAGTCCGTTATACTTCATATTGCTTTCTTTATGGTCTAATTATTCAAACATACTCAAAAAAAATTTGCATTTAGGTGCATGATAATTTTTGAAGAATTTGGAAAGTGAAGAGAAACATTTGATACTTCTGCATTTAATTGCATATAGTAGTTTTATTTTCAGTATTTTTGAATAAAAATTTCAAAAATTATAAAAACAAGTCTTATTCTTCTCATACTTAGTTGTAATCCCATTAGCTCATATTTACAAAAAAGAAAAGAAGCTTGATTTAAGTAGTTGTAATTTGTTTTGGAATTCATTTTATACACCTTTTTTACTTTTCTTATCGAGTCTATAATATCACAGTCATTCATGCCACTTACCCTCTGACTAAGAACAACCCTTAAAATGAACGATATAATTTAAAATTTATTAGTAAGTTTTGTTTTATAGGGTCATACACCTACTAGCTTAGGCTAGACTAGTGGGATAGGAAGTGTAAACTCTCCACAAGTGTTTAAATCCAGGCGTAGTTGGCCAATCGATAGGTAAATCTTTTTCTATGTTGGTAGTATCTGGGAATCTCCTCTCAAACAGGAGTTAAGCACGAGGCCACGTGGAGGCTTGGACTGGGGAGATAACCCTCTGATTCCTTATCAAAACGTAGACCAGGGTTTTTGCGCATCTGGGGATTTTGTCCTAGACAGATTTTCGGGCTTTGCTACCCTGCCCATGCATATGAACCAAGATTACGACTGTTCCCCTAGACTATTGATATAGTTAAGGTAGCCTTAGTCTCTTTGACATCTAGGGTTTATACACAGGTAAACCAGAAGGCTTTTCTGGTGGACCTTAGACGATCTTGGAAGTTAACCCTTGTTGAAAGTGTGGGAGGGCGGTGGGTGATTCCTCCACTTGTGCCTAAGAACCTCTTCAAGGACGCCAAGAAACTGTCTCTCATCTTTCTTCAGGAAAGCATATCTTATACCCCTTGTGATTGTTGATACTTTAGGAAATTTTGTAGTGATTTCTCTGTGGTTTGTCTGTGTTTAGCCGACCTTAGGGTGTGAAGAGTCAAATTTACAATCGTGGAGGACCAATCTCTCAGTTGTTCATGAAGGTTGCAAAACCTTCCTCCTCTTATTACATTGGAACCTCCACCTCCCCCTCAAAGGCAGAGATTAGACACGGACGGTTCTTTCGAACCGATAGGAGTTAGTGAAGTTCTGGGTGAACCAGAACTTAGGAAAAACTAGTTTGATTTAACTACAGTAGAGATAGAAGACTTGCAGGCAGATGAGTTTGCAAGGAACTTCAATTCACCTCTAACTGACCTAAATGATCCTATGATCGTCCAGGTCCGTCCTTTCAATTCACCTGTGATTGGTGTCCCTCTAGGTTGACTAATGTCTACTGTAAGAGAAAGTTCTTCTACATCCACCTCAGCTGCTCCGGCTGAAGGGGTGCCACCTCCCCCAGTTGGTGCCCCTAGAACAAGTATACCTACTACACCTTTAACTCCAGCTAGCCGAGTGGTTCAACCACTGACTTCCACAAATTTAGTGCCTCCACCGGCTTCCAAAAATTTAGCAGGCACTTATGGCGAAGTGGTCACTGGGATTCCTAGTGTACCTTCTACTTCTACTTCCTTCGTACACACTGCTCAGAGTGGTCCTATATGATCCTCGTCATTTGTCCAAGGTTTTCCTTTGAATGGGGGGCACATTCCCCCATCCACTCCATATGTAGGTCCAACACCCGCATATGTAGGGGTGCAGTTTGGAAACCCTAATCCTTAGGGTTAAGGTTTTCAAACTCTAGTTTCAGCTCCTTTCTCTCTTTTTAGTGGAGGGATACCTGCTCCTGTGTTTCGAACCCCAGTTTCAAGTGGGGCAGCTCGAACCTCATACACTGCACCGCACGTGAAAAATCCACTGGCTTATGGGTGGAATCCTTTCCAAAGCAGCCCGACCACTTCACAACCGGTAGCAGGGGGCAACCCCGCCTTCACATCTGGGAACATGGGGGCAAGTCCCTCTAATCCCCAAGTTGGTACTTTTCATGCTCTGTTTAGACCCAAGATCCCTTTCTTGGAAACTTTAAACTTTCCAGACTTGTCGAAGTTAATGAATGACCCGGTGAGACATAACTCCTCCTGGCCATCCGTTCCTACCAAGATGCCCTCGTATATCCCAAAATTCAAAGGCAAAGTTGGTGATGACCCAGGAGCTCACATCACCACTTTCCACTTATGGTGCTCTTCCAACTCATGTAACGACGACACGGTTCAGTTGAGATTGTTCCAATGAACTCTGACTAGTACCGCAACAAAATGGTATATTGAACTGCCCTCTGCTGCGTTTAATAGTTTTTGGGACTTGGCTAATGTATTCCTTAATCACTTCCAACTTTCTATCCGGTATGATGCTGGGACAGACTTGTTGTCTACCTTTCGGCAGGACAAGGCCACTCATATTTCGAATCACATCCAAGAGTGGAGAAGACGGAAGAGCCTTATTAAGGCCACTATTCCTCCCAAGTTTTTACTAGAATGGTTCCTTAAATCCCTATTGCCGCATATATCTAAGGATGTATCTACTTCGGGAGTGACCAATGAGGAAGAGGCTATCCTCAGGGCCCAGCAGCTAGATTTGATATATTCTCAGTCTGGGATTTTATATGAAATCATCCCTGATGCACCGAGGCCAATGCATAATGTAGAGAAACCTAAGCCTGGACCCCATGCCGATGGTGTGGTTAGTTCTGTGAAATCTCCCACTGTAGAGTCTTTGGCTAAGCAGCTCCATGAGTTGTCTATCAAACATTCTATAGCAGAGGCAGCAAAGGCTGCCCCTTCACCCCAGAATGCACATGTTTTTGCACAATCCTCTCAAAAGGGCAATCAACAGCCCAGTGGGAAAAAGAAGAAGGGAAAGAAAGGTGAGGGAAACCAAACCAAGCAAAAACCCACAAACAATGCTGATGGCAAAAAAAAAAAAAAAAAAAAAAAAAAAAAAGGGTGAAATTTCCATGTAAGTTGTGCCAGGAGGATCACCTGACCCATCAATGTTCCCTTATTGACCAAGCTCAGAAGCTACTAAAAGGCCAACAACGGGTTGTCCTAAAGAATCCTTTTCCCCAAGGACAAAATTCTTCTTCAGCTTCAAATGTAGCAGGGGGAACCCCAAATGCTCTTGACCCAAATTATATCAACATGGTTCAATCCCAGACTTTACTCCAGACTAGGAACAAGAACTATGAGATAGAGGCTCCGGAGAAGGGTAAGTCTACAGGTGAAACTTTCAACCTTTCACGATTGAAAAAACTGTCAAACCTATGCCTAAGATACCGAAGGTGTCTTCAAGAAAATATTGCACAATCCCAATGCTAGGGCTGCATCCAACTGCTCTGTAATTGAATATTTAGCCCATACCCCTTGTGCAATGTCAGCTTTAGAGGTGTTACAGATTTGTCCCACCCAGCGAGATGCACTCTTAGCAGCCTTAGTTAGTATGGATTCATCGAGCCTCGTGGCGAAGTTTAATTTGTCTAATGTCAAAATTTGCCTACCTTATCATGTGGCCTTATCGATAGATGTTATCCATGGTAGAAAAACCATTGGAAGGGAAGTTGTCGATGAGGGCGCTTCCACATGTTTCATGTCCTTGTCTTACTGGAAATCTCTTGGATCTCCAAAGCTAGTTCCATCGAACACCCTACTTACTACTTTTGATGGAAGGTAATTTCATCCACATGGTATCCTACTGGATTTCGAAATAAAGTTTGTAGGGAAGGCAGTGTCTGTTGAGGTAGAGGTGATTGATGCACCTTTGGATTATAACTTGCTCCTGGGGAGAAGTTGGACTTATGCCATGTCCACTATTGCATTGGTCGTACTTCGGGTAGTAGTGTTTCCGCACGAAGGGAAGTTGGTTATTGTAGACCAACTCAGTTTTACTCGAAAGGGCCGCATGGAAACTAATGAGTCCACCGTGCCATTGGTTGATCAGGTTAAACCTGATTCAGATATCTTAGGGGCTGGAATGTATGCATCGTTGATGGGAACATTCGATTTTCCAACGTCGATTAATTATTTAGGTTCTACTAGTGTAGGTAAGTCTATTGCAACGGTTGTCGATAGAACAGATCCTTGGGTTCTTCCTTCCCTCCATGAACCTAAAGTGCCCTTATCGGTAGCGGAAGTAGCTTATCAAGCTATCGTTCATACCGTTGTTGATCCCATTCCGGTCCCCCTCATAGTCTCAGAGGATCTGGAAGAAGCCTATCTACCTGCTTGGGCATAGAACTCTTTGCATACTAGAGATTGCTTAGATATGGTTTTGCCTTCTGATGAAGCCATTCTAGAAGCTATGTGTGGGCGAGATAAGATCTGCGAATATCTTCACCATCGATCGTATTTTCTTCCAGATTTAAGCAGGATTGAGAACCAAGAGTTCCATATGAGACTGGTAGGTGATATTGATACACCTATTAATCCCTTACCTAGGGAAGGAATCTTTTATGAGGGGAATATGGCAAACATTTATGCTACTATCCCTATCAACATCTTTGTAAACCCAAACATTTGTGGAAAATGTACACATCAGTGCAAACTGCTCTCCGGAGGAGATTGCAATCTATACAGCCTTGTTTAAGGAATTCTGCGATGTGTTTGTTTGGTCATATGAGGAGATGCCAGGCATAGATCCATCAATAGTCGAGCATGAAATCCAAACATATCCTGATGCCAAACCCATTTGACAAAAACTTAGACCTGTCAATTCGCGTAAAGCGACAGCTGTTAAGGCTGAAGTTGAAAAACTGCTAAAATCTGGTTTCATTTACCTGATAGCTTTGACAGAATGGGTATCCAACCCCATTCCTGTCGATAAAAAGCAAGGGAAAATACACGTTTGTACTAACTTTCATGATCTAAACAAAGCTTGTCCTAAGGATAACTACCCCACACCATTCATAAATCAAATCATTGATGCCTATGCGAGGAGTGAAGTCTTTTCATTTATGGATGGTTTCTCCGGGTATAATCAAATTCAAATTAAACCGGAAGACCAACATAAAACAGCTTTCATTTGTCCTTGGGGTACATTTGCATACAAGAAAATGCCTTTTGGATTGAAAAATGCAGGGGCTACCTTTCAGCGGGCTATGAATTTTACCTTTCATGAAATTAAGTCTATTGTCGAACCCTACCTTGATGATCTACCAGCACATTCTCATAAGAGGATAGATCACCCAGATCACTTGCGTTTAATCTTCGAACGATGTAGATACTACAAAATTCGCTTGAATCCCCATAAGTGCATTTTCTGTGTCGAGTCAGGGAGACTGCTCGGATTCATTGTTTCTAACAAAGGTATTCAAGTAGATCCTTTGAAAGTTGAGGCCATAGTAAATCTGCCTAATCCTAGTTCCATCAGGCAACTTCAAATCCTGCAAGGGAAGTCCAACTTCCTTCGATGTTTTATCATAAATTATGCCAAGATCACTAAAGGTTTCATGTTCCTGTTGAAGCAGGACACCCCATTTTTATGGGATGAAATTGCACAACTTGCATTCGAGGCATTAAAGAAATATTTGTTGTCGGCACCATTACTACGCCCGCCAGATTACTCTTGTGATTTTATATTGTATATGGCTGCATCCAAGTCGACCATAGAGGTAGTACTAGTCCATGAGGATGATAAGCTCCAAGAGCATGTTGTCTACTATCTTAGTCGTGCTTTAGCTGGCCCTAAACTTAGGTATTCCCACGTCGAGAAGTTGGCATTAGCAGTTGTGTATGTTGTTCAGAGGTTGCGTCACTACATCTTACTAAGGGCCACAATGGTAGTGGCGGATGTTAATCCTTTCCAATATGTCTTGTCCCGATGGATAGTTGGAGGCAAATTCAACAATTGGATAGTCATTCTTCAGGAGTTTGACGTAGATTTCCAATCCGCCAAATCCAAAAAATCCTTAGTTTTTGCTGATCTCATTGCAGAATTTCCAGTAGAGGAAGATGTAGACACTGAAGAAGACTCATTCCCAGATGAGCACATCTTTTTGATTTCCACCTCTGACCCTTGGTACGGAGATATACTTGTCTATCTCCAGAATCTGAAGTACCCTGCAACCTTCGCATGGGAAGAACGACGCAAACTAGGCTTACACGCAAAAAACTACCTCATTATTGGAGATACTTTATATCGTAGGGGGGTAGATTTTGTTTTGCATCGATGTCTTACCCATGAAGAAGCAGAGACTCTCCTAAATGTTGCCCATAGTGGAGCGTGTGGGGGTCATTTATCTGGGTTAGCAACGACCCAGAAGATCTTACGTGCCTGTTATTTCTGGCCCATGATCTTTAAAGATTGTGTGGAAGCTGTGAAGCATTGTCATCCTTGTTAGCTTTACACCAGAAAGATGCGGTCGCATCCTACTCTGTTATTTCTGTCATCTCAGTGGGCCCCTTCATGAAGTGGGGGATAGATTACGTGACGTGCAACCTAGTCTTGGCTGGGGGGCACAAACATATCATTGTTGCTGTAGATTATTTCACGAAGTGGGCAGAGGCAATGCCCACCTATAAAGCTAACGGGGAAACTGCAGCATTTTTTTGTTTTTAACCAAATTATCGCACAGTTCGGTATTCCTAAAGAGGTTGTCACTTACCATGGTAGTCACTTCCAAAATAGTATGATGACTAAATTGACCACTATGCTAAGGTTTAAACAAGAACATTCATTTTCTTTATACCCTCAAGCAAATGGTCAAGTCGAGGCTGTAAATAAAACCTTGAAGACTATTCTCAAGTGAACTATTAATGCAGCCCGTTCCAATTGGCACATCATGTTGTATCCTGCACTTTGGGCTTATCGGACCAATGTGAAAACTGCTACAGGGTTCTCTCCTTTCCAACTCGTTCACGGGGTGGAAGCAGTAACCCCGGTTGAGTGCGAAATCCCGTCCTTAAAGATTGTTATTCATGTGTTACCTGATACGACTGAGCTTAAAGAACGTTTGTTACACTTATAACATCCAGATGAATAGCGTAGAGATGCGTTGATAGCAAATGAGGCTCATAAAAATAGGGTAAAAAATCAATACAATAAATCGGTCAAACCTCAGATTTTTTCTGGATGGGAGCTTGTCTTGCTCCGGGATCAAGACAAAGAACCCCTGGGGGCAGAGAAATTCAGGTCTATGTGGTTAGGACCTTATGTCATGTCAAATGTTTTTAAGAAAGGTGCATATGAATTAACTGATTTCGAGGGGAATATGTCTTATCTAGCTCCATCCTAAATTTTTCTTTATACTTAGAATTCAACCTATAAGGGCGCTGCTTCACAGGCTTCGTATCAGCTTTCAAAGGGATTTTTCTCACTCCTATATCACCAAGGATACCTTTCATTTCTAAGAACTTCGTCGAAAATAAGTCCTGATACTCATGGAGGAGTTCAGTCACTTTGCTCACCATTTCTTCATCCCAATAATCTCCAATGGTAGCGTACTTAGGCATTTCTTCTGATCCAATGTTTACTTTCCTTGTTTTCAAGGGCTGAGTTACATCAGGTGATTCGACTGCTGGTCCATGTACTTCGAAATGTCCTTCTGACTCAGGAATATTAATGTTGCAAGGGTCATCGTCTTCATCAATGGCGAGGTTATAACATTCTACTGCATTAGCTTCTTGTTCCTTCCAATCAAGTTGGTGCTCGGCTATTTCTTTATCATCAAACACCTTAGTATGGATCACCCTAATAGCTGCGTCCAAAGCAAGGCAAACCTCATTAATAGAAAATGTGAGCACAAAACTATCGATAAGGCTAACCCAACTTATAGTACCATGATGAAGCTCCACCTCTGCATACCAATTCTTTGCTACAGGTTCCAGAGTGTGTACAAACCTATGTACCCATTCTTCACAAGGTACATGCTTCCATGCTTCATAACACTGCTCCAAATGTTCCTGAGGGCTAGTCTCACCATTAAATCTACTTCGTACCTCCTGAGGTTGATCCATGAATCTCAGGCGAAGAAAATTTTGACAAGCTCTCCAACTATGAATATACTTTTTATGACCATTCCACCATTTGGCAGCTGTGGCTCTGAATACTGAATCTAGAGTCTCCATTTTCTGTGAATCTGGTACTTGTTCTGAGAATTGTACAATAAAATCTTCTAGGTCTGTCAAGCCATAAAAAGTAGGTAATATTCTTGGCTGTGAGCCAACCCATCTGATAGACTTGGTAATTCTTGCACATTGATGTCCATGTAGCTCATAAAGTCTATTCTGCCAATTCTCTATGCCTTCGTCTGAATCGGTCATGCAAGAACTGTCACACTGCTAATCCATTATACCTTCAGTAGTAGGGTTAACATAGTCTTCTTCTTTAGCTGTGATGTTGTAAATATGATCCAAAACATCATGATCCTCATCTCTGACTGGCTTTGTATACCTTTCTCCTTGAGAATGGTCCAACGGTACTATGACTCTCAAGCCTTTTCCTTCAAAAGTCATCTGTCTATTCTTAAGGTTGATTACTGCATAATTGTCTATTACCCATTCAATTCCTAGCAAGGCTAGATAGGGGTTGCTATCATCGATTATTTCAATGACTTCTAAATCTGCTAAGGTACTGACTCCATCAATATCCACTGGTACACTAGGGAATCTTCCCAAGGGAACAATATTCTGCTGATTGGCTAATCTCAACTGTATAGGGGACCATTCAAGCGTAGGTTTTCCCATTTGTTCCCATGTCTGCTTAGTTAGGACATTCACTTCTGATCCCAGGTCTAAAATGATATCAGTCATGTCATAATCTCCTATCTGAGCATGCAATCTCATTTCTCTTCCAGTCCTTCTAACTCTATTAACAGTTTTTCCTCTATCAGAGCTTTGCTGAAGTTTGCAAGACCGAATAACTTTCTGTAACTCATTCAAAGCATTCTAATTTCTTAATAGCTTCATACAACTCTGTAAAAATGATGTTAGTGTACTTACTTGATCCAGCGAAGCTTCTTGAAACTGTAACTGCTATTGATGCTGTTGCGTAGTTGCTACTGATGTTCTCGGATCAACAAAGTCTTTTTTAGCTTCCATAAATGTTCCTTTTTCTCTTTCGACATCGAAGGCTGGGATTTTCTCTGGGGTCTTACGGACCCAAGCCTCGTCAGGCTGTTTCTCCTTATTCTGCACCTGCGTCGTAGTTCCACTCCTTGTAACAACGTTAATGGCTGGGACAGGTCTTTTCTCTACAACAATCATCTGAACATTCTGAGTAGGAGCACCATTTCTTTCTTGTATCTTGGCTATCAACTATGGGCATTGCTCAATCACATGATCTACTGCTCTGCAATATCGACATGTCATAGTTTGGTTCTGACAGTCTCTAGCTACATGTCCTTCCTAATTACAGTTGTAGCAAATAACCTGGCCTCGTCCTCTTCCAGGCATACCACCACGACCATGACCTCTGAAATTACCTCGACCTGATGTACTGCCATGGTAACCATATCCATCATTGCCTTGCGCATCGGGTTGTACCCTATAAGCATCATAGGTTCGCTCTCTCATGAGGTCAAAGCTGTGACATTCGTCTTCATTGTGTCCAACTGACTTACAGAACTTGCAGTAGGGATTCTTAGGTACTTGAACATATCTCTACAGCAGATAGCAATCTTTAGGTCGATGCTCGCGAGTTGTTCTACAAATCTCACAATATAGGACATTAGGCTTAAACGGGTTCGGTGCACCAGTATTCAAATAATTTCTTAATGTAGGACATTGTTCTTTGTCATGACCTTCTGTCTTACATCGTGTACACCAAACCTCTTCTCAAATATATTTCCCTTTTTTCATGTCCCGAAGCTCCAAATCCATTTCTGTTAACTGTGCCTGTATTTGGGCTATTCCAGAATTATCTCCAACAAGAGTTGTTTCAAGTTTCATAGCAATTTCCAACGCCTCTTGCTGATCAGCAACCTTCTGTTGCATCAGTGGAGTCCTGATATGAGGCAATAGTGCTACAATGAACCATTCTTTATGCTGTTCTGGTCCAATAGTGAAACTAATTTGATCCAACAGAACCTTGAACCTTTGATCAAAGTCCCATACTGATTCACCTCGCTTTTGCTGAATTTCTTTCAGTTCAGTTATACACTGTGACTCCGATTTAGGCTTCTTGAATTCTTTGATCATTGCTTTTTTAATATCAGCCAAGATATAGTTCTGAGTACTGGAAAACTTCATAAACCAGGTCAAAGCTCGGTCTCTGAAAGAGGTGACCAGCTGCGCTGTTCTTGTATTTTGATCCATAATATTTTTAGCAGTCCAAACAGCTTCGCATAAGAACCAAAACTACTCTGGATCCTCTGATCCAGATCCTTTAAAAAATGGGAGCTTGATATCATCATTCATATGGGCCATAGTGAATCGAGGGGGGGAGGAGGGGAAGGCAGAGGGAGACTGGTAACAGGAGGAAGGGAACTTACTGAGGTAGACTGACCTGCGACAGGACTACTCGGGCTAGGGTTACTTTCAGACTGCGAAGGGTTCTCAAGGATAACAGATCTTCGCTGTGGAGTTATAGGAGGGTTTCTAACAAAAGGGGTTTCTTCAGACTCTTCTGGGCTTAATGAGGTATAATCGGTATTCTGGCCTAGGGTATAGGATCCAAGAGTTCTCTTGTATCTTTTACCGTTACGAAGCAAACCACTTTTCTCGTCGAAGTCACTTTCGCTTCCAAACATAAATTAGTAGCAATAAATCTAGCAATCTGATTGGATAAGCAATATGCCTTTCTCAGCCAAGAGCATTTTAATTTTCAGACTTAATGAATTCAGGTACTTACCCCAAGTTAGTCCTTTTAAAAACTATCTTTCTTGTTCGCTGAAAGAATTATGTGTGTCGATGGCGAACTCCGTCACAAATTCTTCAAGGGTTCGCGTTGTCCAGAAGTCAACAGATCTTGATACCGCGTTGCTCGTATTTTCAACAGCTTAATTCTTTATGGGGTCCATTCAGGAGACTGATCTTCTTTGAAGTTTGTCTTTCTTTCTGTCAACCTGGATAACCACTGGTGCAATTCTATGTGGATACTAGCAAAGAAAATTTCATAAATATCAGTAAAAACGTACCTTTGCAAGAAGTCGTCTGAGCTATGACGAGGGTTCTTATTCTCTTGTTCAGCAAATTTCAGATAAGTATCTCCAACCCAGTCACTGATTTCTTTTACTGAGGGCCTCCAAAACATATCCCTCCAGGTACGACGTAGATCCCTCTTGAAGTAGATACTAGTTTAACTAGCAACGGAACCAATTTGTTGGGCTTAGGGCAGACCCGGGTTCTTATACTTTTATCTTCACACCAACAAACAGACCCACAGTGTTGGCCCTTTCAGCAACAACCTGCGAACAGGTTGCAGTCTCACCTGAAACAGCTATGGGGTGCCGCAGAATCAGGTTTCTGTAGGCGAAAGAGGGATATTACTGTACCTTTAGCCTTAACCAAGAATAATCATACAATACAGAGCTTCGATATTCACTTAAATAGCTTTGCAGTTTAGATAAAACGACAGTTTCTTGCTTAACCCTTAACTAGGAATTCATAGCGAAGTTAATACTTAGCAATTTACTTTATCATTTATCTACTTATCAAATGCATAAAACATAACAGCACAAAAACTAAAAGGAACCACCACAACACAAGATATACGTGGTTCACCCCTAGTGTAGGGGCTACGTCCACAGAACTACATTTTATATTCAACAATTTACAAACACATAGTTCTGATCTGTGCACTCAGTTGCAAATCTTCTCAACAACCCAAAACTACGCACTTAGCTACAGAACCTTTCTTCCAAAACCCTCTGCGCACTCAGCTGCAGAGCCTTTCTTCCAAAACCCTCTACGCACTCAGCTACAGAGGTCGTCCATGCACTCAGCTGGGACTTAGCCTTAACCCCAAAAATAGACCTTAGCTTCTTCGCATCAAATTATCATCATACACAAAAAACCTTCGAAAAAGTTATTTCTCCTTTACACAAGTGCCTATTTATACAAGTGCACTATTACAATACCATGGGTTTAAACCATGGGCTTAAACCATGGGTTATTTACAACAAGAGGGGCTTCAACCCAACCCCGAAACCCCTAAGACTATTTTGGACCACAACTCCGCTTACAAGCTTCGCACCAAAACCGCCGAGTTGCCAAAATTAAGGACCTTCAAGGTCCGAGCCCCAACAGAATAAGCTGCCCAAGCCTAGAAATGGGCTCTACTTGAAAAAGTACTATGCTTAGGCTTAGCGCTTTTTCCTGTATTTTTATTGTATGTAACTTTATGTACAATAGTTCATCAGTTTGTGTTCTTATACCATTTGTTGGTTGTTACAGATGTCTTCAGAGTGGTTCATAGGTTTCATGGATGGCACTAGTCACCACACTTGTAACCTAGCTTCAGCCGCATGAGTTATTTACTCACCCTCAGGACAGCTAGTTACCTCTAGAGGTGCTTGCCTAGGTCCCGCTACCAATAATGTGGTCGAATACAGGGCTGCCATTGAGCTTTTTCATAAAAATATACAACAGATACATTACAAAGCACATGTAAATAAAACCGGCAACATATATATATGTGTGCGTGTGTGAATATCTGTCCATATAGATAGGTCGAGTTTTGATCCTCAAATCCAGTCATAACTGTATAATATACAAAAAATGGATCGAAGCCTATAAAATGCTCCTAGGTCTAAGCTTGAACACCCTAGTCATCCGGACCACCTTGGTCCACCTAATCATCCTGATCATCCTGCTCTTAGGCTTCTTCAACTTCCTTAGCTGCAGCAGCCTCAATGGCATCTATGTACACGAGCACTGCTCTAGCTACCCACCTCATAAGGTGTATCCAGACAGGTAGTATACTAACCACTAGTTCCTGCATAATGGTAGGGATCTGCTCAATGCGTAAAGTAGGTACTCTTTGGGTAAGCCTGGCGAGCTTCCCCTCAAGAACCCTAATTAATCCATGATCCTCTCCTACCATAGGTCACACATACATACGTGGATTCCCAACAGGGCGGATTGGTCCAATATCTGCATTTTAACATTTTTTTAGGATTAAAAAATCTTATACATATGTATATATCTTTATGATTAAAAATTCATAAAAATTTAAAAACTTGAAAACAAAAATACCTGATGCTCCCCATGCTCCTCCAGGAGGGAGGACAAGGTCGTTGTCACCTCGGAAATCTATCCCAGCATATGGAAACTGCTCCAGTGCTGGTAGCTATCACTCCTAGCATAAGTAGAAGTCATCATCATATACACTCTGAACTGATCCACCGCCTCCTTGGCGGAGGAAGATTCCCCCCCACCTACTCAGTCTAGGCTGATGGGGAGAAGAAATTGGTAGAGGTACTGCAGGAGTTAGACTGGGCACCCTCTCAAAGAAAAAGGCCACCAATATACTAGAATAACCAAAGTTTTTCTGTCGACCTCTTTTGCAGTTAGAGAGTTGTTTTTTCATTATCGGGATTACTCCCGAACACCAGTCAAATAGGGCTCCCTGAAGACATTCCACTGCAAGTCTCATTTGGTTTCGAGTTGCAAGATGAAGTGATGATGACCCTGCAACCCTCACTATAGTGCTTTCCAACACTTGTAATGGCAAGTTGCAAATATGAACAATAGGGATGCAACTACCCCTCTTTTGAGTATCGGGCGCATAGTATGTGTCAATGTAGTTCTGCACACTTAGAAGGTGACTTCCACTATCGGTACCTTCCAAGTTGACTGGAGCCCCTCGTCGTGACAAATCAGAGATGAAATAGATGTCTTCCAAGGTAATCTCTAGAAACTCACCTTGTAGGTCAAATACACCAAGATCATGATCCGAGTAGTTTATCAAAAACTCTAGTAAGCGGACATTGGATCGCATAGGTGAGGTACAAAATAATTTAAGCAACCCACTTCGCCGCAAAACATTTACCGTGGGGGCACTTTGAAGAGCATCTTGGTCCATGTCTTCATGCTCCCTCTCCCTCCACTCCAACACCATGTTTCAACCTGTTAATAAGCCCATTTTCAAACATTAAATTCATATAAAACTTTTGATTTTGGCCCTACATAGCTTTTTTATATATTGCGTAGTGTACGCGATTGTCCTTCGGACATGTCGTATATCATACGTGACTTTCTTTTGAGCAACCCACATATAAAATGCCTGTACGCACCTGTTTACATATCATACCCACGTACACTGCGTAACTACCTTTAATGATCCGTAGGACCTCAAATTTAGTGCATTAAAAGTTTGTTGTAAAAGAATGCGTGCAACAGGTTAATTAATGGGACAACATCAACAGAAATTAAATGCTCAGAACAGGAATGAAAACCACAACAATGATAAACAGATACAAGGAAGAAAACATAGAAACAGAGTCACAAACAGAAGTTGATAACGGAGTTCACCCCCTCCACTGGGCTACGTCCCCGGGTCCCTCTCCAATGGCTACCGATCCAATTAATGGCTTTAAATGGTACAAAATGGTTCTGGCATCAACTTCAGCATTTGCAGAAATAGAATGCTGGACAGGAAGTCTTCAAGACCTCCTCTCTGGAACTTACAACTTAGACTTCAAAAGATAAAGAAGCCAAACTATAACAGAGAAATGGTCGACTTCTAAATACAAACAACACTCTGGATAAATTGCAGCAAAAACACTCCTGCTATCCTCTGTCTCTGTCAAAATTAACTACAGAAGGCTGAACAGAAAGTCTTCAAGACTCCTCTCTGGAAATTACAATCGTGTCTTCAAAAGACAAAGAAACCAACATGTAACAGAGAATGGTCGACTTTACACTAATAGCATGTAACAGAGAATGGTCGAATTTACACTAACAGCATCTGGAATAATTTTACAACCAACTTTTTTCTTCCTCCCCTTACTCGGTCTCCCTTCTGGGCCCAACTTCCTCCATTTAAGCCCCCATAAGTAACGGATTTTTCTCCCTTTATTACTCATTTTCGCTGTTACAAATGAGCCAAAACGTTAAAAAATGCGGATGTTCACATCCCCCTGCCAAATGCCAACTCATTTATCATAAGAGGCGGTTTCCACATTTCTGAAACCATTGCATCACGCTGTTCATATGCCTTTCAATGTTATCCCAACTATGGCATAACTGCCAAGAAAAGCTTCGCCAAACTGTTATGAACAAGTTGTGAGCATTATGAAATATCCCGCCACATCATAATATTCCACATGGGAGATATTCCTGTCATGCCAATCGTTTAGAAATGTCACCGCGCCACGCGCATTGCAATGTTTGATTCGGAAGTTTTTGTTATCCGGGATTCCGCCATTGCGGAATATTGACGAGCAACTAGCTCCGACGATCTCTGCCTCAATCGGCTGTCATTTGGTTTTTCAAGTTGGACGTTTTGTTACTTTGGTTTCCGCAGTGGCGGACGACAGATGGTAAAGTCTCCTGATTTGACTTTTTAGACCTCGCGTCGCTGTGTACGCCGCTCTGTAAGTCTTGGGTTTCCGCCGTTGCGGCTGCCAAAAGCGTTATTCTTCCGATCAAGATTGTGCCCGTCGCGGACTGCGATATCCTTTATCTCTCCGTCGTTGCGGCTCCCGTTCCGCTTCGACTTTCGATCCGTCCTTTAAGTTTCCGCCATTGCGGAAGGAAGAAACTCTTGTGAGCTCCGACGTTGTGGAAGGAGATCTCTTTCGACCTCCGATCTTTGTGTTTCCATCGTCCGATTTTTTCACCCGCGGCTTCTGAACCATTGTACCATATTGGATCTTTAAAGAGGAATAATCTGCTAGATCAATCCTTCCCATTGAAGAGATTTTGGACCTCCAAAATCCTAGATCATCCTGCAGGAAGGTGAGGGTACCACTTCCTCACCATTCCGATCTCCATACATCCTGCCTTGCTTATAATCTGCATATTAGTCTCCTTGTCCATGACCAAAGGAGGTTCATACCATTTAAAATTCTTTGCATATGCGACTGGAGATAAGCTCAAACAGAAAGAATGTTTACACTTCTTTTTAAAGATCTCAAAATGATCATAAACAAAATTGAGCTTTTTACCTTTCAATCTTCCCTTGGTGATCTGCAACCAAATTTGTTTTTCAACTTCAAAAGGATGATGATTTTCATGTCTGGCTTTGCAAATTGCCCGGCTTGTCTCCTGTTGTTCTTGCACTATCTGCTGCACTGCTTTCTTTGCATCATGATGTCCAACTCTAACATCTTCTGTGCCGAAAGAAAAGTCCACATGTGACCTCAACAAATAACAAAAACAAGCCTCAAAAGGAGATTTAATGCACTGCATGTGCTGCAACTGTTCACCCTGAACCTTAGGATGTTCATCACAATAATTTTGAAGAAATTGAATAATCATCCGATTCATGCCAAGATTTGGAAAAGGCATGCTTTGCTGCAACTGCACTTCATGTTGTACATCTCTATTAAGTGATTTACCACTTTCCAATGATTCACATTTAACTGCCATTAATGCAAACTTCCTACTAGCATGCACTATCATTTTCATTTGACTTGTAGCGACTAATGCTAGATTTGTTTTCATACGATGTGCATGAACAATATATTCCACACCACCTTTAAAGAGATGATATTTGTTCTGCTCTCTATAAAATACTGCTTTCCGGTCATACAAATATGGACTCCCAAGTACAATTCCACAAATTTCAAGTGGCACTACATCCAGTTATACCTCATCCATAAACTTTTCAGTAATTGCAAATTTCAAAATACATTTCTTTGTAACTTGCAACTGTGTATCATTAGTAACCCAACCAAGAGGATAAGGTTTTTCATGAGGACTAGTAACTAGATTAAGTTTCTTAACCACTTCTTCCGATATCAAATTCACTTGAGAACCACTATCAAACAATGTATCAATTTTTGTATGATTTGTAATGACATGAACATTAAACAGTTCACTTCTTCTTTTATCACTTTGCATAGAAGTAGATAGCAGATTTGTACTTGTATTTGCACATGAATTAGAACTTGAACTTGCATCAATGGAAAGAGATATACCTTTATCTTTACCTCGGATCCCTATTGCTGTGATCTTAGTCTCATCACCTGAATCAGATCCCAAGTCTTGAATTATTGCTGCAGTAGCTGCTTGATTATCCTTGTCTTTGTTTTTATTTCTTCCCATCCACTTAGGCTTTAATTCCGGATGAAGTTTCCAACACTTTGAAACATCATGCCCTTTTTGACAATGTGAGCATGTGGGTCTCTCACCCTCTTTCGTGATGGTAGCTATTCCCTTTCTTTTATCTTTGTTGTCAAATTTAGATGACTTCTTCATAAACGAATCAGCATCATGCTTACCCCTAGCTTCTAAATGTGTAGCTTGAACACATACATCATCCAAATTACTAGGGTTAAACATTAACAAAGTATGTTGCAAATAAGGATGCATGCCACCAATATATTTAAGAAGAGTTCTTGCGTATCCAATGCAACATTCAATGCAATAGCCCTCTTTCTAAATTCATGAGTATTTTCCTGAATGCTTTGTCCTTTAGCTTGTCTAAAAGTTTGCCAGCTCATTATTAATTGCTGCATATGGCCTAAAGGATAAAATTGTTTCCTTAATACTTCAATGAATTCATTCCAAACTGAAATAATTTTACCATTCTTTCGAAGATCCTGTTGAATCTTGCTCTCCCACCACGTAAGAGCCATTCCACTCATTCTCAAAGTGGCCAATTGAATCCTGGAAGGGTCATCATTAATGCCCTACACCCTGCAATATACTTCAAGCTGCTTGATCCAATTGTCTAATTTTTCAGCATCTACATCTCCATTATAAGTAGGTAATTCAAATTTTACATCCAATTTTAAATAAGGCATATTAGGACTTGCATTATTTGAATGAGAAGTATGAGAAGAAGAGAAAGTTTGATTAGTGTCAGGAGGATCACCATCACCTCCTTTACCCTTTTCTTCCTTTTCCACTTCTGCATCTTTGGATGAAGATCCTTCTTCTTTCTTCTTCCTTTCTGCTCACTCATCGAGTAGAATTTCCATCATGGCTTTCATGCTCATAAAAGCCTCCAGAAACTCAGTTTCAGAAATGACAGGTTTTTCCCGTTCTGTATGTCCTTCTTCTTCCCCTCGTGGAGAAGACATGGTTCTTGAGAATGTTCTCCTGGAGCCAATCTCAGGATTTCCTTCAACTAATTCTCCTTCACCAACCTTTGACCTGGACCTGGTAAGCATTCACAAACTTGCACAACAGTCAACCAGCTCTGATACCAAAATATGATCTATAGGACCTCAACTTTAGTGCATTAAAAGTTTGTTGTAAAAGAATGCGTGCAACAGGTTAATTAATGGGACAACATCAACAGAAATTAAATGCTCAGAACAGGAATGAAAACCACAACAATGATAGACATATACAAGGAAGAAAACATAGAAACAGAGTCACAAACAGAAGTTGATAACGGAGTTCACCCCCTCCACTGGGCTACGTCTCCGGGTCCCTCTCCAATGGGTACCGATCCAATTAATGGCTTTAAATGGTACAAAATGGTTTTGGCATCAACTTCAGCATTTGCAGAAACAGAATGCTGGACAGGAAGTCTTCAAGACCTCCTCTCTGGAACTTACAACTTGGACTTCAAAAGATAAAGAAGCCAAACTATAACAGAGAAATGGTCGACTTCTAAATACAAACAACACTCTGGATAAATTGCAGCAAAAACAATCCTGCTATCCTCTGTCTCTGTCAAAATTAACTACAGAAAACTGTAAAACAGAAGGATGAACAAAAAGTCTTCAAGACTCCTCTCTGGAAATTACAATCGTGTCTTCAAAAGACAAAGAAGCCAACATGTAATAGAGAATGGTCGACTTTACACTAACAACATGTAACAGAGAATGGTCGACTTTACACTAACAGCATCTGGAATAATTTTACAGCCAACTTTTTTCTTCCTCCCCTTACTCGGTCTCCCTTCTGGGCCTAGCTTCCTCCATTCGAGCCCCCATAAGTAACGGATTTTTCTCCCTTTATTACTCATTTTCGCCGTTACAAATGAGCCAAAACGTTAAAAAATGCGGCTGTTCACATCCCCCTGCCAAATGCCAACTCATTTATCATAACAGGAAGTTTCCACATTTCCAAAACCATTGCATCAGGCTGGTCATATGCCTTTCAACGTTATCCCAACTATGGCATAACTACCAAGAAAAGCTTCACCAAACTGTTACGAACAAGCTGTGAGCATTATGAAATATCCTGCCACATCATAATATTCCACATGGGAGATATTCCCGTCATGCCAACCGTTTAGAAATGTCACCGCACCACGGGCATTGCAGTGTTTGAGTCGAAAGTTTTTGTTATCTAGGCTTTTGCTGTTGCGGAAGAGTGACGAGAAACTAGCTCCGACGATCTCTGCCTCAATCGGCTGTCATTTGGTTTTTCAAGTCGGACGTTTTGTTACTTTGGTTTCCGCAGTTGTGGACGGCAGATGGTAAAGTCTCCTGATTTGACTTTTTAGACCTCGCGTCACTGTGTGCGCCGCTCCGTAAGTCTTGGGCTTCCGCCGTTGTGGCTGCCGAAAGCATTATTCTTTCGATCAAGATTGTGCCCATCGCAGACTGCGATATCCTTTATCTCTCCGCCGTTGCGGCTCCCGTTCCGCTTCGACTTCCGATCCATCCTTTAAGTTTTCGTCGTTGCGGAAGGAAGAAGCTCTTGTGAGCTCCGACGTTGCGGAAGGAAAAAGCTCTTGTGAGCTCCGACGTTGCGGAAGGAGATCTCTTCCGAGCTCCGATATTTGCATTTCCGCCGTATGATTTTTTCACCTGCGACTTCTAAACCATTGTACCATATTGGATCTTTAAAGAGGAATAATCCGCCGGATCATTTAAAACGGTTGAAAACAACAAATTTTTGCCTAAAATTAAAATTTGCTTGGATAAAATGAAAGAGCATGGAGAGTAGATTTACCTCGCACTTGCAGTTTTGAGAATCGTCCACCAAGTTGTCCACACCGAGCAATTGAAGGCAGAGGTAAAACTTGTCTATATTGGGTAAAAATGTCAAATGGTGAGTTTTGATTTATATTTTGAACTATTTATAGAAATGTTATTTCAAAAGTGGGTTTTAAGCTATAGTTCTTATTTTTTATAAAGATGAAACTAATACCATGTCTTTTTTCTTCAATGAAACAGGTCTAAGGTCACTTGAAGTTGTTTTTCACTCATATATGGTAGGATTTTGGTCATTCATATGCATTTTTGCATTTATACCTAACCTGTCTTAACCCTAGAATTACTACTTTGACCACGGACTATGGTATTTTAACCATTAGTACCTTGTCCATGCCATTGTTCTTCCGTGGATAGGGATTTCCTCACATGAGTACCCTAGATTAGAACACATTTATTGTCTTTTGGTACTCATGTCGCATTTGTCATAGGTTTAGGGGAGTCTCCTTAGTTATTTTTCACGCCAAATTGAGCCTCATTTTGGTCTCTTTTTACAAGCTATCCTTTTTTAAGACTCCCCACACTTATGGAGTTTCTTTAGGCCTAGGTCTAACTCCTAAAAATAGACTTGAATGCTGAGTAAACTTGTCCATTCAGGCTCGTTAAGAATATGTGAATGGGCATCCACATTAGTGGTAGGTTATCTCTTTCTCGGACCATGTGGAATAATACGAGAAAGGATCACTCTCTTTTCTACGGAATTGAGAAGATTATTCTCAGGGATAGGTTTATCACTTTTCCGGACCCGAGGGACTAAATTTACGGAAAAGGAACGCCCGATATGAGCTTAGTTTTCTCTTTTTCGTGCTCTGGACCTAAACATGAAAAATATTTTGAGCATACTTTATGTCTTTGTCATGCTTGTTAAACACTAAGAACAAAGCATCGAGTTTACTATTGTAAATTGGACGAAAAAGGACCCCCCTGGAGTCTTCTTCGGAGTTTTCAAACTCTTTAAACATGAAAACACCAAGTGAGCATGTTCTAGTTCGGGCTCATAAAATCCACAAATCAGTAGAATTATCAAGCATTATTCCCTCTTCTTCAAGCTTGTCAAAAATGAAGAGAGACTTGAGTTGAATTTCCTGGACTCGTTAAAATTTAATAGGAAAGATAAGGAAGAAGTTTTCTTTTGATTCTCAGTCGGTGGCAGCATGTCATCCTTGAACATAGCACTCTCTGTACCTTCCGATACGCATGTCTCAGTGTTCACTTTCAGATCAGCTATCACTTCGAGTTTTTTACTCCTTCACTTGTCCTTTATACCTGGGGAATCTGATCATGTCTCCTACATGACAAATAAGTCTAGTTGTACTATCTGTAAAGTTAAAATCTGCCTTGGGTCATCTCTGTGTCGTGCTCATTGTTCAATGATTTATCCCTGCATCTGATTTTTATCCTGATCCCATCATTGTCCCATCTGATATTACTTGTGTCTCCCTTCCTTTATCTAGTTCCTAGTCACTCTTGTGGTACGTTGGAGGATTTATTTCCTTCCTCATCACAGTATGGTTTCTCATCAGCACTTCCTGACGACGAAGACCTAGAGTTTTGACGATAGTACCTCAGGATTCACTTTCACTATTGGTGAATTCCTTTGCTTTAGTTGTCAATTATCACCTATTGGTTGACAATCTGTTGAATCCTATCCATGTTCGACTTCGACACATCTATTCACATGGCCTGGATTGTACTGGTTCTTTTGGATTTTTGACAAAGACCTAAGGTTCATATCTATAACCTAAGTTGCGCAAAACTATGTTGTGTTCACTTACACAGTTCCTATATCTTTGAAGACTCATCATTATTGTATATTGTGGCTTCGATCCACCTTTGTAATATACGTGGTCTTGAACCTGTATCATATGATGTACTCAAATATTGTAAAGGAGCTAGTGTTCCAGTATATTGGACATGGCATCCTCAGATATGATTTTGTATATAACATTGCTATGTATTTGTTTCAGGTACTTCCTCTGCTCCATTGGAGTTCTCAGTTCTCCAAGATAATGATTATAATGTATTTCATCCATCGCTTCTCTCTGACCTCACACATTAGGGGCAATCTGTTATCATCCCAAATGGCACTTCTCCGTCCGAGTGCCGACATTCTTCATGTTGGTACACAAAAGGACAAATTAGGATTGAAGTGGCCAAAACACTATAGATGGGCACGACTTGGGATGCATTACCCTCAAACCAACTTTATATATATTTTTTCTAAGTGTTGAGTTGCATACCGTGACTATCTGCATTGCAACTAGCGTACCATACACGAGTATTTGCATTGCAACCCGCGTACACTTGCATACGCGAGTTTCCTTCTAGCAACTCGTGTGTCATACGCGGGTTGCCTATATTAATAGTCGGGTACACCTTGTTTCGACTTTAATAAATATAAAACGAGATTAGTTAAGATTAGTTGGGTCCTAATCCATAACTATCCCAACTATCTCAACCATCCCAACCTTCGAAACTACTCTATTTCCCAAAGTATATATAGAGGCCTTGGGGTGGGGACTAATCAATCAATTTTGGAGAGCAGAGTTATGTTGGTGGTATATCTTCAGAATCTTGGAGTAGCAGAACTCATAGTCCTTTGGTTGCAGAGGAGTCCTTGTCTCAGAAGCTGGGTTGTACTCTTATCTCATTCATCAATTGTTAATAAAGAGAATTCTTCTTCCAATCTTGTGTTGAGTCTATTTCATGTATTTTGGTTAATGAATATATTTGGTTATATGTTTGATATACTGTTCATCTAACCTTTGATATAAATATGCATGAGATATTACTTGAAGGATTTACTCTTTGCAGGTGAAGAGGGGCATCCCTGGAAGCTCTAGAGAGAAGAGGAGCGGGAGAAGATCAAGTTTAGATCAACCGTCAGTAATCGGATAAGTCAAGACTTTCTTCCTATTCCCTTTCCATTCTTTGGTAAAGCTGATTTTCTACAAGTTAGTAGTAAGTTGGTAACCCCAGACCCTAGGTTACAAGGGTGCTTTATCTTGAACAACAAGTGGGAGCTAAAAAGAGAAGGATTTTCATTGGGTTACTTGGCACAAGCTATCATTGCCTAAAGGATTAGGGGGATGGGGACTCAAGCACCCATTATGTTTTGCTAAGCCTTTAGCTACAAAGAGGGTATGGAGAATCCTAAAAGGGGATGGACTTTGGGTTGAATTTGTTCAACAAAAGTACATTCTCCCTCTTACCATTGGGGAATGGTTAAGGTCTACAAATAAGTCTTTAAGAAATGTTTATACTATGTGGAAATCAATCATTATGCCTTTTTATGTCATTGGGGAATGGTTGGTAAAGAGTGTGGGTAATGGTAGAAGCATAAGATTGGGGTCTCATCCAAGGACATGTAATATAGACTCCCACATACTCCTAGTGACTATGACTTAATCTTTGATGGATCAGGGTTATCTATTTTTAGGACAAATTAGTGATAACCTGAATACTACCCATGTTCAACAATTGTGGCTTAAGGAAAAAATTTGTGTTTTGAGGATGAACAAAGAGACCAATGGGAAAAATATCTTAACTTAAGGCCTTACATGACTTCCATACTCATTTGATGGATAGAGAGGATGAATTTCTTTGGTCCAGGAATATTAAAGGTGGACATTATTCCCCTAGTTTGGGATACAAGGTTATAAGAGAAGAAGAGGATCTACAAGAGAGCCCTCGGTGAAACTCTATTTTGTGGAATCAAATTTCATTTAAAGAAAAAACTTTTCCCGTGGTTGGCTCTATCTAATAAAGTTCCTATATGGGATCATCTGATCATAAATTTTGGTTTTGGCCCAAGAATATGTTCACTTTGCAATGAAATCTTAGAGAATATTTCCCATCTATTTATTCACTTCTCATACATCGAAAAAATGTGGTCATGTGTCTCACAGGTAAAAGAAAATTGATTTGTTTGGAATGGAATGGGATTACAAGAAGACTCATAAAACTATATCAATAATGGGGCTTCTGCAAATTACAAGGCTCTTCCTGCTCTCATGATCTGGGGAACTTAGTTGGCAAGGAAAAAGGTCATGTTTAATATGTCTACATCCAACTTGAGATTTATGCAACAAAAATCTTGGCAATTTTATCCCACTTTCCTCAAGAAGATGGGACACCAAAGGAGAGAAGGGTTGTAGAGGAAGTCATAGATATATTTGGCTATTGGTCTTATTTTAATGGAGCCTCCTAAGGTGATCCTACCATGGGGGGAGTAGGAGGTATATTATACTTATCAAATTCACAATGGATCAAGATATCGATACGAATAGGGAGAAGTACAAACAATCATGCAGAGATGATGGCTTCTAAAACTAGTTTTGATCTTGGCCTCCACAAAGGGTGTGCAGAAGCTTTAGGTTTTCGGGGGCTCAAAGTTAGTTATTGAATTGATGAGTTTGAAGAGACCACCTAAAAATATTCTGTTAAAGCTATTATTCGAGGAACTGATGATGATCTCAAGCACTTTCTAGTACATCAAATTTCAACAAATTTAGAGAGAAGGAACTCCGACCAAAGAAAGGACTACATGTGGGAGATGAGATGTGGCGACAATGGGAAATGAAAAATCATAGGTTTTATGAACATTATCCACGATGATGTACAGACCATGAAGGAAAAAAAAACCTATGGTGATCAAATACAGTAAATATGGACATATTTATTTTACAAAAAATTATATTATTATTGAGTATGACTCAATATGGCAACAACCTGCGACAATTGTTTTTAGTTATTTTTTTTTATATATAGTTTTATATGTGGAGCTACTGATATCATATGAATATCCATAGATTGTTGCGTAATTTTTTTTGAATTGCAAGTTGGAAAAACTATTAGGAAATGTTGAAAGATCAAATATATTTGTAATGGCCCACGTGGCCATGAACGAGGTGGTTCATTTTAAAATATAATGAATTACAACCTTTTCTGTGGAAAAAATGATCTTACAATAATAATATAACAATATATTTTGAAGAATGACATTTATGAATTAAAGATGATATTGTTCATTATTGATTTCAAGATTCGGTAACTTAGTTTTAAATTGACAACTTATAACCTTTCTTAACAACACAATAAATATATGGAAATATTATTGTTTTTTTAACCAAGGAGGATTAATAGAGTAGATTTAAAAAATTTAAAAAATGAAATGAGTTTTAATTATATTAAAGGAAGGTTGCGGTTGGACTGTTCAACGAATTATACTATAGAAAAGAAGAGAGACTTGTTCAAAAACTTCAAGAAAAGAAAAATATCCAAGAGGGTTATTTAAATCCTTCCTTGATTTTACAACCTTCTTCAAATATATATCATTCCTAAAAGTGTAAATTCAAACAAATTGACCTAATGGATACTAAGATTCACAAAACATGAAACTCATGATAAATTGAAAATTTGTCCGTTCTAAATGTGCCACTTGTTCTATGCTTTGTTGTTTTCATAAATTTCTTCAAATTCCATGTTTCCCTAAGTATGGTGAGTTTTCATAACCCATTAAGTTGTTGGGGCTTCAAGTAGTGTCTCAAATTATCTATGCAAGCATGTGATAAAAAATCAACCTTTCAATTTAGGTATTATGAGTAACCCGTCATGTCCCCAATTAAATAATTTCCAAATAAGACTACTGGCAAATAATGTTCCACCAACCTACTAGTTCCTTAGGTTGAGATGAGGACGTAAATTTTGTAATAAGGGGCTATGATACCCAAAAGGACTTTAGTTTACCAAAAATTGGATCTGACGGTTCGTGATTTAGTTGCTCCTATCTCCCGGAATTGACAATTGAGGTTCATGGTCCAAAATGGCTCCAAATGCACTATGTGTGGTAAGAAGAAAATGGTATGGTGAAAAAATGATTTTTTTACTATTTATAATTTTTCTTTTGAAACTTTTACCCACTTAGCTATAGTTTGGACCTTCTTAACCCTTTTGAACTATTTTGGTCTACTATTGTGATGTAGGGACTTATTTTGAATGCACTTTCGTTGAGGTCTTGACATGTTCGTGTCTATAACACGTATAATGTAATACCCCAGTTTTGATCCCATGGTATTAATATTGTCCATGATGTATATATTATTGATATCATGGCATGGAGCTCAAGGCCAAGGCCCTGTCATTGATCTGGTGTTTTGTATAGGTGATCAAGGTTGATGCCTATGGTGATAGTGCTAAGTCAAGCACGACATATTTTGAATATAATGTAAATATACAATTAATAAAATACCACAACTAGCTATGGGACTGCAACATGAAAGAGATGGGGGCATGATTCCACAAGGGATAGGGATGGGAGTTAGTCAAACCCCCTGAGCCAATAGGGTGTGACCAAATGTTAATGGGGAAAGCCATGAACCCTCATCTACCTTTTTGTCCTCTGTCCTCAATCATTCATTTCTTTCAGAAGTTGGTTGAGGTAATTAATGCCTTGGGCAGAGCAAGGCATGGCAGTATGATTGTGTGTTTGAGTAAGCCTGCAAGTCTGTAGTTTGCATAACCCGTATTCTTGCTTCTATAGCAAGTAAAACCACGTGAATGCGTGCCCAGTCCATCATTGGGATTTTACCTAAACGTTATTGTTCATTCTAATAATTCACGATTCATTTCAGGAGTCATTCACTCACGCGTTGTGCATTCCCGATCCCGCACTCGAGCTTGTTCACTATTGTGCAGGGTGATCTTGTGTTGTCCATTGTTTGGAGTGGTGAAAGGGTGGTTTCGCAGTGTTTATCTGAGTGACATTGTGGTATGCAAGTAAACCTTGTTGTCTCTGTGTTACATAGGGAAGCCTCTCTGTTGTGTTTTCCTTGTGGGATGATGTGATGTGCATCCCTGTTTTGGTTTGAATACCAAGGAGTGGAAGAGGCCTAGAATTAGCTGATAAAACTAGTGAAGAGAGGAACCTCACAGATAGCGCAAGAGGGTTTGGAAAATCCTTTCTGCACACCTGGGAGAACACTAGAAGGGAAGGTATGGCCCGAGGGAACTATGGAGTAGTGAAGGGAATACTTCCTTGTGTTGGGTGGTGTAGGTACTGGGGAGGCCAAGCCAGCTCTTGTGTAGGTTTTCATAGCTATGTGGTTGAGCTCACTAGCTTAGCAATTCTGCCTGTATATTGCCTTAGTAGTCTAGGGAACCCAACTGTAGGTTGGTTTGACTGTGTTTTGATGTGTGTGGGTCATTTCCTTAGTAGCTTGTGAAACCCAATTGTATAATGGCTTGGATGGACAATCTGTGAAACCCAACTATGTGTTGGCTTGACTGTGTGTGATATGATCTGGCTATGTGTGTTTATATGTATGCTGGCTTGGCTAAGTAAGCCCAAGAAACCCATATGTTAGTTGGCTTGGTTGGATTTTAATGTGAGTGTTGGTTTGGCTAAGTAAGTCCTAGTAAACCCAACTGTGTACTAGTTAGGTTGAGTAAGTCCTGATAAACCCAGTAGTATTTGGCTTGTATGCTTGTATCATGATAAGCCCAATAGTGTATTGGTTTAGCTGAGTAAGCCCAAGCAACCCATATGTTAGTTGGCTTGGCTGGATAGTCTGAGAAACCCAATTGTAGGTTTACCGGATTGTGTTTTGATGTATGTTGGATATGTGTGAGCCTGTTGTTCCCTAGTTCCTTACGAAAATCGTGCCTAGCTTGGGGGTGGCAGTGTGTTGAGAGATTAATGAACACACTGTCCTATGGTTGGGTGGAACTTTGCAGTGACATAGCTAGTTGTGGGACAACTCCATCATCCAAGATAAGTATTCTCTGTTACTCTTGTTTATGCAATGTGTTTGCTTATGAATTGTTATGTTCATGATGAATGCTTATTGATGAATTAAGTAGAATTTTACTTGTGTATATTTCCTGCATTTTACTTATGTTTATGCCTTGTATATTTCATGCATTTTTGCCTAAGTCCCTGAAGGCTAAAGGCCTAGTTACCGAGTCCAAATGCCTCTGATTTAGTGTTTCTGCCCCTTGGAATCCGCTTAAGGAAGGCGGAAGGCGAAAACTGGAAAGAGCAATTGAACAGGGCAGAGATGTTGTGTTTCCACACCCTGAGATCTGCCTGCGGGAGGCGGAGGGTGGAAGCGAAAAAGTGTAGAAAAGTTCTAAGGAAAAAGCTAACTTTCCAATTTTTGAAGTCCAAAGTCGGAAAGAGGAAGTCAAAAGTGCAGAAAAGACTAGGCCATTATGAATTGGCCTACTCCAAGAAAGATGATAGATGTAAGATATGGGACTTGTAGGATATTACATGAGGTACATTGAAGGATATTTTGCATGTAAATTTGAGTATATGTATAAGTTGAGGAGGCATGCATGCGAACTTGTAGTTCCATGAGGAGATGACCCTTGTGTGTATATACATACATATCAGAACTTCCTGTATACTGCAGGTAGAATGAATTGGATAGGGTAGTATGGTTGTACCTAATGACACCAAGGAAGGAATCTACCATGTGCCGAGGCTAAGCCCTATGAGATGGATCTCATGACTGAAATCTAATTTCTGAAGAGAACAGATTTTAAAATTTTAGATTTCAAATTTTCCTATTGAATGCTATTAACTGTTTGGCTGATCTAAAATGGTCTCAAGATGACATGTTGTATGTGGATGTCTAGGTTTTGGGAAGCATGTGTAAGTAGGGGATAAGTGCTCCCACTTGCAAAATCCAAACAATATGAGGATGGCCTCATGGTTGCAAAAATATGATTTTCTGTACGAAGCATAATTGTGAATCCAGATTTTGATTTGACTATCAATGTTATTGATCATTTAAAATTTGGAAATTTATTTATGCATGAAATAGATTTGAAAATATATGATTGAAATAATGACATCTCATGTGAACTACATGCTTGTATGTAACACGGGTGAAATGATGAAAGTATGCCCTTGGGGTATATAGCTTCTCAGAAGGATGTGTTTGGGATACATAGCTCCTTGGAAGGATGTACTTGGGGTACATAGTTCTCGGAAGGATGTACTTGGGGTACATAGCTTCTCAGGAGGATGTGTTTAGGATATATGGCTCCTCTGGAAGAATGTACTTGGGTACATAGCTTCTCCCCCCGGCCATCTAGGCACCAATATGCATCACTGGGTATGCCCAAGGTGTAAGACATCCGACTAGACTTCTTTCTGCACCCATTCACGCCGCATAAGGGGACTGTCACGAGAGTGGGGGCTCCATGGAGAGAATAACCCCTAGGTATTATGGTGTCCAGAAAGAAGCGCCTGAGCTTGGTGAGCACTTGGAGGAGGTGCTAGACCCTTAAGCCAGAGCTTCCATTGAGCACCCAAGGAGGTGTAAGGCTCTGAAGCGGGGTTGACCAGATCTCAGTTGAGAGATGCTATACAAATAAGTATTTGATTTACTTAGCAAATTTCTGTTGATTTCTGTAAATACACATATGCATATGATGCAGCCATGATTTTGAAAATCTTGTTAAAGATTGCATTTTATAGGAATGAATCTGACATGTGAATTAATTCATTGTGGTGTCCGGAAAGGAAACACCTAAGCTTGGTGAGCACCTAGAGGAGGTGTAGGCTCTTAAGCAGAGCTACCATTGAGCACCCAAAGAGGTGTTAAACTCTGGTGCAGAGCTGCCATTGAGAACCCAAAGAGGTGTTAGGCTCTGAAGCGGGGCTGCAGATCTTAGTTGAAGAAGATACTTATGTAGATAAGTATTTGGTTTACTTGGAAACTTCTTGTTCATTTTATGTCGATATACATGTGCATTTGATTCATCTATGATTTTGAAGAATCTTGTCAAGGAATCAATCCTATGAAAATGAATCCGACATGAGAATGGAATCATTGCTTGGGGCTTGAGCATAGGTATTGCTAGTTTCTAGAGAAATTGGAGATGTTCCAAGTTGTGGAGAAGGATTCTCCAAGACAGAAAAGAGACTCGTGGTATGGGCTTATGCATGCAATCAAGGACTTGGAAGAGTTCCAAATCATGCCATTGGAAAAGTGAAGGTGCAGTGGAGGCACCATGGTCCTAATGAGGCTACACGGGAGCTAGAGGATTCCATGCGATTGACACATCCAATTCGGTTCAATGTTGTAAAGCACTGAGGATAGTGCCCAGGATCATTTTGTTCGATTTTGTAAAGCACCGAGGACAATGCTGTTGTAAGGGGGAGGGGAAGGGTGGTTCTGCAGTGTTTATTTGAGTGACATTGTGGTATGCAAGCAAACCCTGTTGTCTCTGTGTTACAGAGGGAATCCTGTGTGCTGTGTTTTCCTTATGGGATGTTGTGATGTGCATCCCTATTTTGGTTTGAAGACCAAGGAGTGGAAGAGGCCCAAAATTGGTTGATAAACCTAGTGAAGAGAGGAACCTCACAGACAGATCAAGAGGGGCTGGCCAATCCTTTCTGCACACCTGAGAGAACACTAGAAGGGAAGGTGTGGTATGAGGGAACTATGGAGTAGTGAAGGGAATAATTCCTTGTGTTGGGTGGTGTAGGTACCAGGGAGGCCAAGCCAGATCTTGTGTAGGTGTCCATAGCTCTGTGGTTGAGCTCACTAGCTTAGAAATTCCACCTGTCCATTTCCTTAGCAGTATGAGGAACCCAATTGTAGGTTATTTTGACTGTGTTTTGATGTGTGTGATTCATTGCCTTAGTAGTCTGTGAAACCCAATTATATAATGGATTGGTTGGACAGTCTGTGAAACCCAACTATGTGTTGGCTTTAATGTGTGTGATATGATCTGGCTGTGTGTGTGTTTTGATGTATGCTGGCTTGTATGAGTAAGCCCAAGTGTGTTTTGATGTATGCTGGCTTGTATGAGTAAGCCCAAGAAACCCATATGTTAGTTAGCTTGGATGGATTTTAATGTGAGTGTTGGTTTGGCTAAGTAAGTCCTGGTAAACCCAACTGTGTGTTGGTTAGGCTAAGTAAGTCCTGATAAACCCAATAGTATTTGGCTTGTATGCCTGTAGTATGATAAGCCCAATAGTGTATTGGCTTGGCTGAGTAAGCCCAAGAAACCCATCTGTTAGTTGGATTGGTTGAACAGTCTAAGAAACCCAACTGTAGGTTGGATGGACTGTGTTTTGATGTATGTTGGCTATGTGTGAGCCTGTTGTTCCCTAGTTCCTTGTGGAAATCATGCCCAACTAAGGGGTGGCAGTGTGTTGAGAGATTAATGAACACACTGGCCTATGGTTGGGTGGAGTGTTAGTTTTTCAACATTCAAGCTAGCATTATTAGGATCTTTAACTGAGAGAATAACAAGTACAACAATCAAACACAAGAGACAATGAACACAGTGTTTTTCCTCAGGGAAACCATAAAGGAGAAAACCCCGCAACTTCCTCAGAGATAGAATCAGCACCAAAACAGTAAAAGCACCAAAATAGTAAGTGATCTCCTGACAACAGTAATATTCTTCTTATTTAGCCCCAATGTCTTCTCCTTCCTCAACTATGCGCTATACTTGAGTGTGGATGAGTTGTATGATAAATAGAGACTCCAGTTCTCTATTTATACTAATCCCGACATGACTAAAACCCTACCAAGGCCGACCTCTACTAGGAGAGTCTAATAACCCTAGTGCCCCGAAACTGCAAGGACTTTAACCCTTAGACAATCGGAGGGTTACCCACTATGACTTGACATGACTTGTTTACATTATAGTTTTCCCGATCGAAACATTGGGGAATGACAACATGACTCAAGTACGTTATAGATATATCTCGGAATAAACATCGGGTTACAATACATAAGATACATAGATGAATACATTCTGAAGTTACAAATACATCAACACTCCCTCTTAACTAGGAAGGTATTCTTTCGACACAATTTTCAGCACTGGTCTTCTTCTCTGTATCAACTGGATCATCTCGTCATCTGCATCTCAAGTCTTCTAAGTCTTCAAGTCATCTTCGTCTTCAAGTCATCTTCATATTTAAGTCATCTTCATCTTTGAATCTAGATCATCTCTCGATCTAGATCATCATGGGACATCATCACTAGATCTAGATCATCTCTCGATCTGGATCATCATAGGTCATCATCACTGGATCTGGATCATCATTTGCTATCGTCACTGGATCTTGATCATCATTGGATATGGATCATCACTGGCTATCATCACTGGATCTCGATCATCACTCGATCTGGATCATCACTGGTGCTATCTCATGATTCTTCTCGTCATAGGAAGTTCTACAGAGCCAACCCTTTTTCATGCTGGTTGTAGGCCTAGCCATCATGTAGGTATTCGCCTAGCACTTACATCTGACCTACTTGTCAGAAAGGCACGCCTAGCACTCACATCTGATCATATAGGAACCAATCCTATAATCACATCAGAAAGGCCCAGCACTCACATTCACCAGCATGATAGGACATCACATCACTAACATCTGTGAAAAGGCTTCAGCACTTACATCTGACCTACTCATCAGAAGGCATAGTACTCACATCCATCCAGGCTGGAACCACATCCTACCACAATGATGGAAGATCTATGTTCTTCCATGTAGGCTGGAACCACATCCTACCACAATGATGGAAGAGTTCTGTACTTCCATCCAGGCCGGAACACATCCTACTCATAATGATGGAAGATCTCCTCACTTTCATCCAGGCAGGAACCACATCCTACTCACAATGATGGAAGAACTCTGTTCTCCCACCCAGGCTGGAACCACATCCTGCTCACAATGATGAAAGACTCTCATCCAGGCTGGAACACATCTTGCTCACAATGATGAAAGATTTATGCACTTACATTCATCCAGGAGGGAACACATCCTGCTCATAGTGATGAAAGGGCTTGTGGTCACATTTGATCTTGTAGGAACCAATCCTACAGTCATATTAGAATGGCCCCCAGTCCTCCTCGACTGAGCTACCTGGTAACTGAACAGGTGCCTCCATTCTCCTAGAGAATGGTAGTTGCCCTTACATCCGACCTGCTCATCGGAATGGCCAACACTCACATCTGACATGGAAGGAACTTAATCCTTTAGCCATGATAGAATGGTTTAGCCCTTATATCTGATCAAGTGGGAACACATCCCTCTATCACATCAGAATGGATACTTAGTCCTAGACTGAGTGTTCCTGGTACCTCACCAGGCAGCTCCATTCAAAGAATGCAATTGCCCTTACATCTGTCCTACTCGACAGAATGGCCAGCATTCATATCTGACATGGAAGGAAGAAATCCTCTCACCATGACAGAATGGCTCAGCCCTCACATCTGACCTACTCATCAGAATGGCTATGGATCTCAGCACTCATATCTGACATGGAAGGAACTAATCCTCTCACCATGACAGAATGGCTCAGCCCTTACATCTGACCATGGAAGGAACCAATCCTCTCACCGTGTTAGAATGGCTATGGGACTCATCACTTTCCCTTGGAGGAAATCTCGATCTGGAGAACACCAAGCTTCTCCCTGAAGTACTTAAACTTCACTCTGGCCAATGGCTTTGTCAACACATCAGCTACCTGTTCCTCCATCGCAACATGCTGGAGCTTCATTGCTCCCCTCTGCACCATATCCCTGTTATAGTGGTACTTGATCTCGATATGCTTCGACTTGTCATGGAACACTGGATTCTCTGACAACTTCACGCAACTTTGGTTGTCACAATGTATACAAGTAGCATCCATCTGGAGATCAAATAAATCAGATAGTAACTTTCGTAGCCATATTGCCTCACAACTAGCTGAACAAGCTACGACATACTCTGCTTTAGCTGTACTCAGTGCCACACAAGATTGCTTCCTGCTTAACCAAGAGATCACACCTGATCCCATACTAAAGCAACACCCTGAAGTGCTCTTCTTATCGATGGCACTGACTGCCCAATCTGAATCAACATAACCCTCCAGGTTAATCTTCTGATTCGCATCGTACTTGAGCCCATAATCAACTATGCCCTTCAGGTACCTCAGAAAATGTTTTGCATCAATCAAGTGAACATTTCTTGGATCTATCAAGAACTAGCTCAAGGTGTTCACAACAAAGCAAATGTCTGGTCTCGTGTTCGTCAGGTACATCAATGAACCAATCATTTGACGATACATCGTAGCATCAACTGAATCTGATGAAGCATCACTTAATAGCTTCAGGTTTGATGCCATAAGTGTGGCCATAGCCTTGCAGTCCATCATCCCAAACCTCTTCAGGATCTCTACTGCATACTTCTCTTGTCCAAGGAAGATTCCATCTGTGCTCTGCCACACCTTCGTACCTAGAAAGTGATGCATCATCCCCAAGTCCTTCATTTTGAACTCAGCAGCAAGATTTCTCTTCGTATTAGCAATCAACCCATCCGTACCTATCACAAATAGATCATCTACATACAGTAGAAGCATCATTGGGTTGCCATCCTCAACCTTGTAGTAAAGGTTGGAATCTGCTTTACTCTTGGTAAAGCCCAAACTGGATAGAAAGTTGTCAATTCTGTCGTGCCAGGTCCTGGGTGCCTGTTTCAAACCGTACAAAGCTTTCTTCAATCTGCACACATGAGACTCCCTGTCATGTGTCTCAAAGCCGAGTGGCTATTCTACATACACTTCCTCTTCCACTACACCATTCAAGAAAGCAGTCTTGACATCCATCTGGTGTATCTTCCATTTCATCACTGTAGCCAGAGCAAGTACTGATCTGATGGAAGTGTATCTGGCTATAGGTGAAAAGGTTTCTTCATAGTCTATTCCTTCTTTCTGAGAGAAACCCCAAGCTACAAATCTTGCCTTATATTTTTCAATGCTACCATCTGCAGCATGCTTGATCTTGTAGATCCATTTGGAAGTTACAATTGACTTCCCTTCTGGTCTTGGGACAACATCCCAAACATCATTCTTCATGATCGATTGATATTCTTCGATCATAGCATCCTTCCATTATTTTCATTCTGCCGCTTCTTCATAACTAGAAGGTTCTTTATCAATGAAATCACATAGTAAAGCTACATACCCGGAGCAGGATCTGGTCCTCTTTCTTTCTCTGTGATTTTGTTCTGGAGCCCCATATCTTTCCACACCTTGGATAAGTTCACGTACCCAAGCAGGTTTCCTCTTATGAGGATTCTTCTCTAGAGGTGGATCTATAGGTCTTTATGGTTCTTCGAAATCTCGATCTTCTTCTTGAGCTTCTTCGTTCATGGTTGTATCATGAATTCTGGGTGCTTCTGCTTCTGCTTCTTTAGGTTCTTCAGCAGGTCTCTTTCTGGATTTGTTGTAAGCCGTGTCTTCATCGAATGTCACATCCCTGCTGATGTCAATCTTCTTGTACCCTAGAAAATATATTCTATAAGCCTTCGAGCTTTTAGAGTATCCCACAAATACACCTCTCTTTCCTGAAGGATCTAATTTTGTTCTCTTCTCTTTTGGAATGTGTATGTATACAGGGCAGCCGAATATTCTAAGATGGCTGACTTCTGGTTTCTTGTCGGAGAAGACTTCTTCAGGAGTCTTGTTCTTGAGTACTCTATGTGGAGTATGGTTCTATACATACACCGTTGTTCTGGTAGCTTCTGCCCAAAGATGCATAGGAAGATCTTGATCATGAAGCATGGCTCTTGCAACTTCCATGATGGTTCTATTCTTTCATTCTACAATCCCATTTTGTTATGGATGATAAGGAGTGGAAAACTCCCTCTTAATCCCCGATTCTTTGCATAGCTCTTCGAATTCATTCGAAGTGAATTCTCCACCATTATCTGATCGAAAGGTCTTGATCTTCTTTTCAGTATGGTTTTCGATCAAGGCTTTGAATTCCTTGAACTTACTGAATACTTCGTCTTTGTTCTTCATGAAGTAAACCCATGTCTTCCTAGAAAAATCATCAATAAAAGAAACATAGTATGCATACCCGCTTAGTGAGTTTGATGACATTGGACCGCATACATCGGAGTGGATGATTTCTAGTATGCCTTTGGCTTTGCTGCTGGGAAATGTATTCTTTGTATTCTTTCCTTTTGCACATCTGTTGCAGACACCATCATGTTTTGCTTGGATTTTGGAAGACCTTCAACAACTTTGCTTGCAACAGGTAGTGCTCTGTAATGCACATGTGCAAGCCTTCTATGCCAAAGTTCATTTGGCCCTACAGTGTCATGGACCAAGGCTTGTTCTGGATGGCCCTTCAATTTGTACAATCCTCCTTCTTGTTCTCCAATCACCACTGGATCATTCTTAGTCTTACCTCTTGGCCACATGATGACTTGACCATCTATGAATGCAACCCTCATTCCTTTTGCATCCAATGTTGATATGGAAAGAAGGTTCTTCTTGAGTCCTGGCACAAACAATACTTCTTTCATTGTTAGAGACTTACCAGAGTCTAGTTTATATGAAGATTCCCCACTACCTTTTATTGGATATTGGTAGTCATCTCCTAGATTCACCTTGTGAGGTGATTCATGTTCTGACAGTATTACAAAGGATTCCTTGAATCGAATCATATGTTTGGAAGCCCCACTGTCTATAAGCCAATCATCACTACCATGAGTAATGTTACCTGTGAGAGCGGAGATCAGAACATATTCATCCTCGCTTGAAGAATCTTCACTTTCATATCTGGATCTCTTCTTGGATGGTTCATCATCCTCTGCAGCATGAGCATGATGTCTTCTTTTGTTCCCCTTCTTCTTATGAGAGTGGTTCTTGTTCTTAGGACAGTCTTTTGCAAAGTGACCTATCTCAACACATGTATAGCATCTTATTCTAGATAGGTCCTTTCTATTGTTATCTCTATGATGAGAATTCTTACCTTTTAGGTGATGAGTTTTTCTTCTGCCTCTCTTGGAGTGAACTATGAGAGCTTGATCTTCACTTCCCATCTTCTCTTCTCGAGCTGCTATCCGAGCTTCTTATTGAGAGCACTCTTCCCATAGTTTGCTGAACTTGACTAGCTTCTTTTTAGCACAGATTCCTTAGATGAAAGAATCCCATGACCTAGGAAGGCCATTCAAGGTAGTCATCACAATCTCTGCATTTTCCACTTCTTCATCAACATCTTCTAATTGTTCCTTGATCTGAGAAACCCTAGTGAAGTAGGACTAGATAGTATTTTCATTATGAATCTTCACATTCTTTAATTGATTCCTCAGAGTCATCTTCCGGTTTATGTTCTTCCCTTCAAACAATTTGGTTAGGGCATCAAACATAGCTTTAGGTGTCTTGAGAGAGGACACCTATGGGATAAGGTGATCCTTGATAGAATCAACAATGATCCTCTTTTCCATAACCATCTTCTTCTTATGTAAGGCCTTTGCCTCACCTCCCTCTGGAACTGGAACCTCATCATGAATCTAGGAGTCTAATTCATTCTCTTCTAGGACTAGGGAGATCCTATACTTCCAGGCTTGGAAGTTGTCAGCTCCCTCAAGCTTGGTATGATGAGACATCTTAAACTGAGAATCTCAAATGGAAATACAAAAGATCTTAGATCTTACCAGTCAAGATGTTGGATCTGAAACTTGAGCTGAAATCCTGCAGAGCTGGTTCCAGAACAGATTAGGGTTTTTCTTTTTCGGAGTTCTGTCCACCCAAATGCCTTGAAATTTGTCCCTAAATTCGATTTTAGGGAGGCGATCAATCCAAGCCTGGGATCACTGAAAAATTCCTCTTCTATAAAAAGCCCTAATTTCTGGCAGTAGTGTCAGGTCCAAAACTGAAAAACCTTAGAATTGGATTCTGCTTCGACAGAAAGATGCGCCCTAAGGAGGAGAGTTGTTCCACCTTACTTTTGCTGAAAATCTATGGAGGAAGATCCACAAACTAGGAAGCCCTAGTTCCCGCAGCTGCACAGTGTCTTCTTCTCACGTTAGCTCTGATACCATGTTAGTTTTTCAACATTCAAGCTAGCATTATTAGGATCTTTAACTGAGAGAATAACAAGTACATCAATCAAACACAAGAGACAATGAACACAGTGTTTTTCCTCAGGGAAACCATAAAGGAGAAAACCCTGCAACTTTCTCAGAGATAGAATCAACACCAAAATAGTAAAAGCCCCAAAACAATTAGTGATCTCCTGATAGCAATAATCTTCTTCTTATTTAGCCCCAGTGTCTTCTCCTTCCTCAACTATGCACTATACTTGAGTGTGGATGAATTGTATGATAAATAGAGACACCAGTTCTCTATTTATACTAATCCCGACATGACTAAAACCCTACCAGGGCTGACCTCTACTAGGAGAGTCTAATAACCCTATTGCCCCAGAACTGCGGGGACTTTAACCCTTAGACAATCGGAGGGTTACCCACTATGACTTGACATGACTTGTTTACATTATAGATTCTCCCAATCGGAACATCGAGGCATGACAACATGACTCAATTACATTATAGATATATCCCGGAATAAACATCGGGTTACAATACATAAGATACATAGATGAATACATTTTGAAGTTACAAATACATCAACATGGAGCATTGCAGCGACATAGCTAGTTGCAGGACAACTCCATCATCCAAGATAATTATTCTATGTTACTCTTGTTTATGCAATGTGTTTTCTTATGAATTGTTATGTTCATGCTGAATGCTTATTGATGAATTAAGTAGAAGTTTACTGAATGCACTGAAGGGAGGAAAGGTGAAATGCGGAAGTTAGAACCATGGATAGAGTTTTCATTGTTTGATAGTTTTTCGATTTCCAAGTTTCGAAGGCGGAAGGTAGTAGGGCAGAAGGTGGAAGGCGGAGGATTAGCTGATTGCTTTGTTGAATGTTAAAGTTTCAATTTCCGAGTTCTGAGGTCGAAATGCGGAAAGCAGAAGTGCAAAAGGTGGAAGATTGAGTGAACGTTCCGTTGAATGTTAAAGTCCTGATTTTTGAGTTCCGAGGTCAGAAGGTGGAAAGCAGACGTGCAGAAGGCGAAAGATTGGCTAAATGTTCTGTCGAATGTTAAAATTCTGATTCATGAGTTTTGAGGTCGTAAAGTGGAAGGTGGAAGTGTGAAAGTGCGGAAGGAGAAACTTGGACCATTCACTCTGTCGAAACCTTGAGGTTCCAATTCCCAAGTTCCGAGTTTGGAAAGGAGGAAGTGAGAATGCGGAAAGGGCAAGGCTAGTGCACAAATGACCATTCTAGACATAGAATGGATCTGTCAAATGCGGAACGACTGTTATAGTGGATTCTAAGCCCAAGGATGAATGTTGAAAAGTGTGTTAATGCTCATGCCCAATGTTAGAAAGGAGAACAAAGGTTCTTAAAGCAAAATTTTTAAATTATCCGCATCTTGGGGTATGGGGATGTTATATATAATTTTGAACTGGCATATATGATAGGATCAATTTTCGTATCCATCATGCATTGTCCTATGAACATGTCACCTTAACTATAGGCATGAACCCACTTCCTAATGTTACAAAACCCCATATTGCTACTATAAGTGGCATTACGTAAGTGGTAGAGCCTTCCTATTCATGGGTGCCCTAGTTAGATCCTGCTTTGCCATTTGGTACCCATGCTAAGATTCTTCCCTTAGGTATGGGAGTCCCTTATAGTCATGCCATACCTTTGAGTGAGAACCTCATATTCTCTCTTAAAATTTATGCTGGACATCTTCCGTAGGGACTCCCGTTGATATTAAGTTGTAATTGCATTTCATATGACTGCTTTCCGTATTGACATTTATGTTGGCTCCCCACTTCAGTTTTATGAGCCATATAGCCCGAGATTGCCTCAATTCCAGCCAAGCAGAACCTTTCATATATCTTTTGCAACTTGAACAACCCATGGTTTTAGGAGGGCCTTGCACATGGGTTTAAAACCATGTATGGGTGAGATGTTGTAATGTTCGTTCCTAACAAAATAAAAAATAATAAAAAATATTATATGTTGGCCATAAATTATATTGAATATTAATAATAAAAATATGATATGTCAACCATAAATAATATTAAATATTAATGATAAAATTATTATATGTCGACCTTAAATAAAAAGATATGTCTTTTGGTTTGAATCAAATCAATAGCTCCTTAAGTGCAATACTTAATAAGATGTTTGCACCTCGAGAGATTTGATCCTTCTCATCACTTGATAGAGCCTAGGATTTGTATCTATGTTGGTGGTAGCTCCAAAGCATAGGCCACTTCACAATCTTCCTTAGTGTTATCACTCAGAATATACCCAGGCTATGAAAGGTAGACCCCGAGGTAACCACATAACCACTTTAGATTGTATTCTAACCTATACAATAAGAGAGAGATCTCTCAATGATTTCAAATCCTTGTTACTCAGGATATTCAATCAATGACAATCAAAAGGCCATATTTATGATAGGACGAGTTGTTTTAAATATTTGGTAGGATAATCATGGAGGAGGCCATTGTGAAATGGAGTCAAAAATTAGATCTAAGTCAGGTTGCAAGAGGTTGGGGTTTTAAATGATCATGGACAAAGGAAGGGTAGACACCATTTCCTTAGTCTTGAGGCATTTACAGGTTGATTAGAAGAAAAAGATGACAGTCCATTAAACAGAGCACCTAGATAGGGTAAATTTTGTAAAAATTTAGAAGAAATTGTTTTGAAAATGCTTGAACAATGAACTTAGAACTTGCAGGATGAATTCTATCCCATAAACTGATGTTCAAACATGAAATAAAATACAAAATGGAGTGGGGAAACTAGAAAAATAGTCACACAAGAAGATCACTTACTGAAGAAAGAGTTGGCACAAGAATCTCTACCATAGAAAACCTTCAACATTTCACCTTTGCAATTTTATTCATTCTTAGAAAATTGAAACCTATTACAATCAAAGAGCCTCTCTGCTCTTGAAAATTCCTCCTGATTATAATACATAGTGTTGCTTATATACAAATATGATCCACGAGATGCTAACTACCTACATGCTAAAAATAGGCATATGTAACAGCCTTATTACATTTGTCAATTAACTTTAACAAACTATCCCTATCTTCCGGGACACAAATCTAATATATATACCAAAAATAGAATTAAGTTGCAATAAATCTGGAAAGGATGCCAAGCAATTCGAGTTGTTAATTGTGCCCTACTGACGTGCTTTTGAAGTCCTGAAAATGCTCCAAAAATATTTCTTTAGATGCCCTGTTATCATTCTGGTAGGATAAGAACACGTGTTAAAAAACACCTGTTTCAAATTGTCTGCTGTGTGAAATTTCGTTGGTCATTGAAAAATTAACCTACTTGCATCTCTACCCAGCGGAATGATTGCACGCCGTTGGATGCTGCATGGTATTCACCTACGCCATGGATCCACCTTCATTTGCAAGAATTTAAACATACAAACCTGTTCTTCACATGCTTTTTGTACTGATAATGTATCTCCACATTCCACTATTAATATTACTTGTTTAGCTTCTTCTCTTGAAACAAAAATCTTGCGAAGCTTTGATTTCTTGTTCAAGCGAACAATTTTGTCCATATCGCTGTTGCTTAGAAAAGCTTTGGTTTTTTAAATTTATTCTCATTTTCTCTTTCCTTTAACCTCCTAGGAAATAATGTTGCCAACAGAATCGACGGTACTTCTTGAGTTGCTTCGACAGTTTCGGCGGCACTCAACGAGTTTCCTTGATACTAGTAGTGTCTTATACTTCTTGAATTGCTTCGATTGTTTCTATGGCACTTGACGAGTTTCCCCAAAACTGGTTGTGTCTTATACTTCTTAAATTGCTCTCACTATTTTGGCAGCACTTGACAAGTTTCCTTGAAACTGGTCGTGTCTTATACTTCTTGAATTGCTCCAACTGTTTCAGGGGCACTTGACAAGTTTCCCTGAAATTTTCCACTGCCGACCATTTTGGTGACACTTATTCATATGTTCCAAAAATTCGGCACTCGATGGTCAATCGGGTCATCTTTCTGAGTTCCTCTGACAATGTTGGCTTGACTTTCCCAATTGCTCCAAAAAGGCTAAAGAAGCAGAACTAACTTTCTTTTTTCCGAAAGTGTTGGCTCAAATTGCTGAGTTATTCCGATAATGTCGGAGCAAATTGATGGGTTATTATGATAATGTCAAAGCAAATTCCTGAGTTATTCCGATAATGTCGGAGCAAAAATCCAAGTTTTACTTATCCGATAAAATCGAAAAACCCTTCCTTTCTTGATCTCCAATATGAAAATTCTTTTCTTTTTTTTGCCCAAATAACTATTGAAATTCTTTTCTAGCCAAAGCTGGGAAATTTTTAATGATTTATCCAATGAAAGAAGCCTTGGGATCATCAAATCATCAATGCAAGATTGAAAATTTTAAGGCAGTAACACCAACTGTGGCAAAAATAAAATAGTGCTAACAACTAGCTCCAACTGAGGATGCTATCCTCCCTGCGAGGTAGCAAGGAACCCCATAGACCAAGTGCCTGACCCATTGGGATACTCTCCAAATTTCCCGAAACCATCAACCTCCTCTGACCTGTAACCATCCACTGAAACCATACTGTAAAAAAATCCCACTATGCAACCTTTAACCTGTCACCCATCCATCCTCTGAATACTGAAACCAACTGTAATTTGCAAATTGAACTTTGAGACTAAAATTGAACTGATACTAAAATCAAACTGAAAGAAGTTTTTTGAAATAAATCCTTGCCATGTCGAGCTTTTCACGCCTACCTACCCTACTTTACCAACCACAAATGCCCAATCAAGTAAATTCTGATTTCCAATGAAGCCAACCAAGCAGTTTATCCCATAAACAAACTTCCTCATCATGCTTGATTAAAATCAGAAAATAAGAACATAATGGAAAACAACAATGATGATAGATGTGATATTTTTGGTGAAAACTTAACCAACTACCCAATCTGAAAAATCTCTCCATATAATCAGCCATCGGATCATAGAAATCATGACAACCTTCAAATTTTTTTGTCATTTGTTTGCCATGACAAGGCTGTTCCAACTGTAACTTCTCTAGCACCCTGCCAAACTATTTTTCAAAAGAACCTTGAAAAGAATGACCATGGCAATTTTCAAATCAGACATCCACAACTTGATTTTAAATTTCTACATTCATAACTTCATTCTTTTCAAGTGTTTCAAAGAAATTATCATTTTTTCCTTCAATAGAATCAAGCAAACACATTCTTTCTTGACATAAAATTTCTGAATTTGAAAAACATGAAGAAATATTCCATTGAGATCTCTCATATTTTCTTGGTGATTCAATTCCTCATCGCAAACTGCTGGTTTTTCTATATGTTGGGACTGATTGTAATGTTGTTCATCCTTCTCATCATCCATAAATAAAGAGGATTTGCATGCTCTTGTAAATCTTCATGTGAAATTTGAGTTTGATAAACACATAAAGGTATTTCTTCAACCCTTATATCAAGGTCCGATTCCTCTTTACTTGCGATTTCAGAAAATGAACATGTGGAAGGGCTATAAGACTAAAAATTTCCAGAATCATAATTCTTTATGTAATCAGTTACATAAATATTAGAACTTTGAAGAGATTGCTGTTGCAAAAGGGTATTTTCTGATTGGAAATGAGCATCCTCTTCTTGTAACAAAGATTTAGAAGTCAAACAATATGAGGAAGGATTTGATTGACAATCCCAACTTCCTTCTTGGTCACATAAAGATTGACAAGAATGCTGCAAATTATCATCAACCTCAGGAAAATAAATGTAACTGGTTGAATCAGAATTTTGGCTTATGTTTCTTTCAGTCAAGGAAGACATTATCAACTGCTGGGATTTTTCTTGAATGTCATGGCAGTTGTTTTGTATTTATTTTTTATGAAATGAGTTTTCATGTAAAATTTATAAAATCTCTTCTTCCATAAACTCATCATCACCATACATGTTCTCCAAATCTTCAATGAAACCTAACATGCATGCAACAATCTATAACTAGCAACAAGGAATGGTATTGATATTTAAAATGTTCATGAAATACTGTATGAAAATATTTAAGGGAACATACACTTTTTGATGGCAATCCCTCATACCATGATCTTGCATCTCCTTCCAAAATAACCATGAACATTTTCATTAAAGAATCCTCATGCAATTCAACTCCAAGCTTATGTATATGCATATGAAATCTAACCAAATGAAGGGCATCGTCATCATTCTTTTGATCTTTGAACTTTGGAAGACAACTTTTCCAATCTACATTAGGTATTCAATTCGGAAAACTAGGAATGTGAGCATGATTCATAGGAGCATACCTTGCAGATAAAGAACTCATCTTGATTCATGAAGAAACCGAATGAACACTTCAAACTCTAAAACCTTTTGACAGTGGAGTCGCCATAGGAAATTCTGAAAACTGGATTCTTTGAAGATGGAGTCTCCAGGTGAAAAATACACAACCTTCTTGGTGTTTGACCGCTGTTCACCATCAACAATCAAATATGAAACTATGTTGTTCATACCCATGGAAGATTCAAACCCTTGTTCGTCGGCAACAGTGCCAATATGTTATGACTTAGAATGTACCCAGGTTGTGAAAGGTAGATCCCGAGGTAACCACAGAACCACTTTAGATTGTATTCTAACGTATACAATCAGAGAGGGATCTCTCAATGATTTCAAAGCCTTCTTACTCAGGATATTCAATCAATGACATTCAAAAGGTCATATTTCTGATAGGACGATTTGTTTTTAAAGATTTGGTAGGACAGTCATGGAGGAGGGAATTGGGAAATGGAGTCAAAAATCAGATTCAAGTTAGGTTGCAAGAGGTTGGGGTTTTAAAGGATCATGGAAAAAGGCAAGGTAAACACCATTTCCTCAGTATTGAGGCACTTGCAGGTTGATTAGAAGACAAAGATGACAATCTATCAAACATAGCACCTAGCTAGGGTGAATTCTGTAAAACTTTGGAAGAAATTGTTTTTAAAATGCTTAAACAATGAACTTAGATCATGTAGGATGAATCCTAGCCCATAAACTGATGTTCAAACATGAGAGAAAATACAAAATGGAGTGGGGAAACTAGAAAAACATTCACACAAGAAGATCACTTACAGAAGAAAGAGATGGAACAAGAATCTATGCCATAGAAAACCTTCAACATTCCACCTATGCAATTTTATTCATTCTCAGAAAATAGAAACCTATTACAATCAAAGAGCCTCTCTGCTGTTGAAAATCCCCCCTAATTACAATACAAAGTGTTGCTTAAATACAAAATATGCTCTGTGAGACGCTAACTACCTACATGATAAAAATAGGCGTATGTAATTGCCTTATTACATTTTTCAATTAAGTTTAACAAACTATCCCTATCTTCTAGGACACAAATCTAATCTATATACCAAAAATAGAATTAAGTTGCAATAAATATGGAAAGGATTCCAAGTGATTCGAGTTGTTAACTATGCCCTGTTGATCGTGCTTTTGAAGTCCTGAAAATGCTCCAAATTTTTTTCTTTAGATGCCCTGTTATCATTCTGGTAGGATGAGAACATGTGTTAAAAACCACATGTTTCAAATTGTCGGTTGTGTAAAATTCTGCTGATCATTAAAAAATTAATGTGCTCTCATCTCTACCCAGTGGAATGACTGCACGCCGTTGGATGCTGCATGGTCTTCATCTGCACTGTGGATCCACCTTCATTTACAAGAATTTAAACATACAAACATGTTCTTCACATGATTTTTGGATTGATAATGCATCTCCATGTTCCAATGTAAATATTACTTGTTTGGCTTCTTCTCTTGAAACAAAAATCTTGTGAAGCATTGATTTCTTGTTCGAGAGGACAATTTTATCCATATTGGTCCTACTTAGGAAAGCTTTGGTTTTTTAAATTTCTTCTCATTTTCTCTTTCCTTTAACCTCCTAAGAAATAACGTTGCCGACATAATCGATGGTACTTCTTGAGTTGCTCCGACAGTTTCAGCGACACTCAATGAGTTTCCCCAAAACTGGTCATGTCTTGTACTTCTTGAATTGCTCCCACTGTTTCAGCGGCACTTGACGAGTTTCCCTGAAATTGATCGTGTCTTATGATTCTTGAATTGCTCTGACTATTTCGGTGACACTTGACAAGTTTACCCGAAACTGTTCGTGTCTTATACTTCTTGAATTGCTCCAAATTTTTCAGCGACACTTGATGAGTTTCCCCGAAATTTTCCACTGCAGACCATTTTGCGATACTTATTTAAACGTTCCTAAAATTCGGCACTTGCTGGTCAATCGGGTTATCTTGCTGAGTTCCTTCGACAATGTCGGCTTGACTTGCCCAATTTCTCCAAAAAGGCTAAAGAAGCGGAACTAACTTTCTTTTTTCCGAAAGTGTCGTCTCAAATTGTTGAGTTATTCTGATAATGTTGGAGCAAATTGGTGAGTTATTCCGATAATGTTGGAGTAAATTGGTGAGTTATTCCGATAATGTCGAAGCAAATTGCTGAGTTATTCCGATAACGTCAAAGCAAATTACGGAGTTATTCCGATAATGTTGCAACAAAAATCCAAATTTTACTTAGCCATTAAAACCCAAAAAAACCTTCCTTTCTTGATCTCCAATATGAAAATAACTATTGAAACTCTTTTCTAGCCAAACCTGGGAAATTTTTAATGATTTATCCAATGAAAGAAGCCTTGGGACCATCAAATCATCAACACAATCTTGAAAATTTTAAGGCAGTGACACCAACTATGACAAAAATAAAATAGTACTAACACTTAGAATTTTGTAAGGCCCTGTTATCAACCCAAATGGCACTTCTCTGTCCGAGTGTCGACATTCCTTATGTTGGTACGCAAAAGGACATCTTAGGATTAAAGTTTTCCAAAACATTATAGATGGGCATGACATGAGATGCATTTACCCTTGAACCAGCTTGCCATATTATTTTTCTAAGTGTTGAATGGCGTACACGACTATATTCATTGCAACTCACGTACATACCTGACTATTCCCATTGACAACTCACATACTGTATGCAACTATCTCCATTTCAACCCACATACATCAGCATACGCGGGTTTCCTTTAAGCAACTCACGTGTCATATGTGGGTTGCCTATATTAATAGTCGCGTACATCTTGATTCGATAATAAAAAATATAAATCACGATTAATGGAGATTAGTTGGACCTGAATCATTAACCACCCCAACTATCTCAACCTCCTCAACCTTCGAAACCACTCTATTTCCCAAAGTATAAATAGAGGCCTTGGGGAGGGCATTAATCAATCAATTTCTGAGAGCAAAGTTATGCTGGTGGTATATCTTCAGAAGTCTTGGAGCAGCAGAACTCAGAGTCCTTTGGTTGCAAAGGAGTCCTTGTCTCAGGCATTGGGTTGTACTCTTATCTCATTCATTGATTGTTAATAAAGAGAATTCTTCTTCCAACATTGTGTTGAGTCTCTTTCATGTATTATGGTTGATGAATATATTTGATTAAGCACTAGATATATTGTTTATCTAACCTGTCATATATACATGTATAAGATTGTACTTGGAGAATTTTCTCTTTGTAGGTGAAGGAGGTGCATCCCTGGAAGCTTTGGAAAGAAGCAGAGCGGAAGAAGATCAAGCTTGGATCAACCGTCGGTAATCGGGTGAGTCAAGTATTTCTTCCTATTTCCTTTCTATAATTTATAAAAGCTAATTGCTTGCAAGGTTAGAATTAAGTTGGTAACCCCAAACCCTAGGTTACAAGGGTGTTTAATCATGAACAACAGAACTAGAAACTCCGTTGGGGAGCCCAGCTTGCTGTGGGTTAACTCTGTAGATCCTTGCCCAGTCTTTGCTTTGATTCAGTGTGTGGTGTTTTGTCATGGTTTAGACTTATAGTGGTGTTTGAAGACCTTCTTTTTGTTGAAAATTTTTACTCCTGTACACGGGTTTCTATGCTACACAGTCGTGTATAGAGGTCTGTGTACGCGGGTTGCTGTATTGGACAGTCGCATACAGTATGCGGGTTTCTCTTGTGAACAGTCACGTACAAGTCTGAGCAACAAAATTTTTGGGGTAGGGTTGCTTGTCATTGTCCTTTTGTGGATTTTGTCTTGCCTGATGGTCTTTAGTACTGGCATTGCACTATAGGTTTGATAGCCCTGTTAACCATACTTCGTGCTTTTCGGTAAGCCCTTGAGTTTTTATTGGTTGGATTGTCTTTCTTTTAGCAATTTGAAGTGGATTTTCCTGTTGGGTGATAGGTCCAAGTGCTGGTTGTCTGAATCAGTGATCAGGGTTTTAGAAACTGTATATCCCATTCTATTTCTGAATAGTGTTGGTTTGTCACTTGCCTTTGATTGATTTCAATGATTTCCATTCATTGTGTCTTTCCCAGCTGGGTGTTTTCCAAGTCTTCCTTAGGTGGTTGATCTTTGTTTTTTATAAATTTGCTTTACTTCATTTTGCTTACTTTTTACAGTTAGATTATTCAAGCATACTCAAGAATTTTTGCGTTTAGGTGCATAGTAATCTTTGAGGAATTTGAAAAGTGAAAAGAAAAGCATTGGAAACATTTGCATTTCGAATTGCATATGGTAGTTTTACTTTCAATTTTTAAATAAAATCTCAAAAATTACAAAAATAAGTCTTAGTTTTCTCTTTCTTAGATGTTTTTTCATTAGTTTATATTTACAAAAAAAAAAGAAAAAGAGAAGCTTGTTTTAAGTAGTGATAATTTGCTTTGAAATTGATTTATACACCTGTTTTTTACGTTTCTTATCGAGTCAATAACATCATAGTCTTTCACTCCACTTTCCTTATGAGTAAAAACAACCCTTAAAATGAATGCTATAATTTAAAACTTATTAGTAATTTTTGTTTTATAGGGCCATACACCTACTAGCTTAGGATAGACTTGTGGGATAGGAAGTGTAAACTCCCCATAAGTACTTAAATTCAGACATAGTAGGCCAATCGATAGGTAAATCCTTCTCTTTATCGATAGTATCTGGGAAGCTCCTCTCAAACGGGAGTTAAGCACAAGGCCGCGTGGAGGCATTGGACTGAGGAGATAACCCTCCGATTCCTTGTCGAAACATAGACCAAGGTTTTTACGCATCTAGGGATTCTGTACTAGATAGAGTTTTGGGCTCAGCTACCCTTCCCATGCGTACGAATTAGGCTTGTGAATGCCCCCCCAGACTATTGATATAGTTAAGGTAGCCTCTAGTCTCTTGACATCTGGGGTTTATACACAGGTAAACCAGAAGGCTATTTCTGGTTCACCTTGAAAGGGCTTGGAAGGTAACCCTTGTTGAAAGTGTAGGAGGGCAGTGGGTGATTCCTCCGCTTGTGCCTAAGAAACTCTTCAAGGATGCCAAGAAAATATCTCTCAGCTTTCTTCGGGAAAGCATATCTTGTACCCTTTGTGATTGTTGAGGCTTTAGGAATTTTTGTAGTGATTGCTCTGTGGTTTGTCTGTGTTTTAGCTGACCTTAGGGTTTGAAAAGTCAAATTTACAATTCTGGAGGACCAATATATCAAAAGGTCACGAAGGTTGTAAAACCTTCCTCCGCTATTACTTTGAACCTCCACCTCCCCCTCAAAGGCGGAGATTGGACACAGATGGTTCTTTTGAACCGATAGGAGTTAGTGAAGTTCCAAGTGAACCAGAACTTAGGGCAAACCATTTTAATTTAAACACAGTTGAGATAGAATACTTGCAGCCTGACGAGTTTGCAAGGAATTTTAATACACCTCTAACTGATTTAAATGATCCTGTGATCATTCAGGTTCGTCCTTTCGACCCACCGATGATTGGTGTCCCTGTGGGTAGGATAATGTCTATTGCAGGAGAAAGTTCTTTCACTTCCACCTCAACCGCTCCGGCTGAAGGGGTGCTACCTCCCTCGGTAGGTGCCCCTAGAACAAGGATACCTACTACGCCCTTAACTCCAGCGAGCTGAGTGGTTCAACCACCGGCTCCCACAAGTATAGCAGGTGCTTCTGGTGGTATGGTCACCGGGATTCTCAGTGTACCTATAGTTCCTACTTCCTTCGCACACACTCCCAGAGTGGTCCTATAGGATCCTCGGCTTTTATCCAAGGATTTCCTTGGAATGGGGGGCACATTCCCCCATCCAATCCATATGTACGTCTAACACCCTCATAAGTAGGGGTGCAGTTTGGAAACACTGACCCTTATGGTCAAGGTTTTCAAACTCCAGTTTCAGCTCTGTTCACAAGCTCTCCCTTTTCACTTTTTAGCGGAGGGATACCTGTTCCTGTATTTCAAACGCCAGTTTCGACTGATGCAACCATAACCTCTTATATTGCACCTCACACAAATAATCCTGTCGCTTATGGATGGAATCCTTTCCAAAGCAACCCATCCACTTCACAACCGACAACAGGGGGCAACCCCCCTTCACATATGGGAATATGGGGGCAAGTCCCTCTAATCCCCAAACTGGTACTTTTAGTGCTCCGGTTAGACCCAAGCTTCCTTTCCTGACAATGTTAAACTTGCCATATTTGTCTAAACTGATTAATGAACTGGTGAGACATGATCCCTCCTGGCCACCTGTCCCTACCAAGCTACCTTTGGATATCCCAAAAATCGAAGGCAAAGTTGGTGACGATCCTGGAGCTCATGCCACCACTTTCCATTTATTGTGCTCTTCCAACTTACTGAATGAAGATTCAGTTTGGTTGAGGCTGTTCCAAAGAACTTTGATGAGTACTACAACAAAATGGTACATTGAGTTGCCTTCCACTACGTTTAGCAGTTTTTGGGACTTGGCTAATGCATTCCTTAGTCACTTCCAGCTTCCTGTCCTATATGATTTCAGAACAGACTCGTTGTCTACCTTCCGACAGAACAAGGCCACCCATATCTAGGATCACATCCAAGAGTGGAGAAGGCGAAAGAGCCTTATTAAAGCCACTATTCCTCCTAGGTTCTTATTAGAATGGTTCCTTAAGTCCTTATTGCCTTATATATCTAAGGATGTATCTACTTCAGGAGTGACGAATGAGGAAGAAGCTATCTTCAGGGCCCAGCAACTAGATTTGATATATTCTCAGTCTGGGATCTTATATGAGATTATCCCTGAGGCACTAAGGCCAACGCATGATGCGGAGAAACCTAAGCCTGGACCCCATGCCAATGGTGTGGTTGGTTCCGTAAATTTTCCCACTGTAGAATCTTTGGCCAAACAACTCCATCAGCTATCCATCAAACATTCTACAGTGGAGGTAGCAAAGGTGCCCCCCTCACCCCAAAATGCAAATGTTTTTGCACAAACCTATCAGAAGGGCAATCAGCAGTCCGGTGGGAAAAAGAAGAGAGGAAAGAAAGGGGAGGGAAACCAAAACAAGCAAAAACCCGCAAATAGTGCTGATGGGGGCAAGAAAGAAAAGAAGAAGGTGAAATTCCCATGTAAGTTGTGCCATGAAGATCACCTTACCCATCTATGTCTCCTTATGGAACAAGCTCAAGTTGTTAAAATCCCAACAACCGGCTATCCTGAAGGATCCTTTTCCCTAGGGACAGAATTCAGCTTCAGCTTCAAATGCAGCAGGGGGCACCCCAAATGCTCCTGACCCCAATTATATCAACATGGTTTGATCCCAAAATTTACTACAGACTAGGAACAAAAACTATGAAAAAGAGACCTCAGAGAAGGGTAAGTCAATAGGTGAAACTTCTAACCCTCTCACGATTGAGAAACCTGCCGAAATTATGCCCAAGATACTGAAAGGTGTTTTTAAGAAGACCTTGCATAATCCTAATGCTAGGGCTGCAGCAAACTATTCCGTAGTTGAAGACTTAGCCTAGACTCCTTGTGCAATGTTGGCTTTAGAGGTGTTACAGAGCTGTCCCGCCCAATGGGATGCACTCTTAGCAGCCTTAGGCAGTATGGACTCATCGAGTTTCATGGAGAAATTTAATTTGTCTGATGTCAAAATTCGCCTAACATATCATGTAGCCTTATCGATAGATGTCATCCATGGTGGAAAGACCATTGGAAGGGTAGTTGTCAATGAGGGTGCTTCTACATGTGTTATGTCCTTGAGTGTTGGAAAGCTCTTGGATCCCCAGAGTTGGTCCCGTCAAACACCCTACTTACTGCTTTCGACGGAAGGTCATTCCGTCCAGATGTTATCCTACCGGCTTTTGAAATTAAACTGACAGGGAAAGCAGTGTCTGTTGAGGTAGAGGTGATTGATACACCTTTGGATTACAACTTGCTCTTGGAGAGAAGTTGGACTTATGCCATGTCTGCTATTGCATCGGCCGTCTTTCGTGTGGTAGTGTTTCCACACGAAGGGAAGTTGGTTACTGTTGACTAACTCAGTTTTACTCGAAAAGGCCACATGGAATCTAATGAGTCCACTATACCATTGGTTGATCAAGTCAAATCTACTTCAGAGAGCTTAGGGGCTAGAATGTACGCATCATTGATGGGCACATTTGATCTTCCAGATCTAATTAATTATATAGGTTCTACTAGTGTGGGGAAGTCCATAAATACGGTTGTTGATAGGACTGATCCTTGGGTTCTCCCTTCCCACCATGAACCTGAAGTGCCCTTATCAGCAGCGGGAGTAGCTTATCAAGCTATCACCCATACCGCTGTTGATCCCATTCCGGTCCCCCTCACAGTCTCAGATGAACTAGAAGAAGCCTATATGCCAGCCTAGGCAGAAAACTCTTTGTATTCTAGAGATTGCTTACATTGGTTTTACCTTCGGATGAAGCCATTCTGGAAGCCATGTGCGGACGAGATAAGATCTGCGAAGATCTTCACCATCAATCCTATTTTCTTCCAGAGTTAAGTAGGATAGAGAACCAGGAGTTTCATATGAGACTGGCAGACGATGTTGATACGCCCATTAATCCCTTACCAAGGGAAGGGATTTTTGCCGAGGAGAACATGGCAAATATTTCCACTATTATCCCTATCAACATCTTTGTAAATCCTAATGTTGTGGAAAATGTGCATATCGGTGCAAACTGCTCTCCTAAGGAGATTGCAATCTATACGGCCTTGTTTAAGGAATTCCATGACTGTTTTTCCTAGTCATATGAGGAGATGCCAGGTATTGATCCATCTATATTTGAGCACGAAATCCGAACATACCCTAATGCTAAACCTGTTCAGCAAAAGTTGAGACCTGTTAACCCGCATAAAGCAGCTCCAGTAAAGGTTGAAGTAGAGAAATTGCTGAAAGCTGGTTTTATTTATCCCATAGCTTTGACAGAATGGGTATCCAACCCTGTTCCTGTTTATAAAAAGCAAGGGACCATACGCATGTGTACTGACTTTCGAGATTTGAACAAATCCTGTCCTAAGGACAACTATCCCACGCCATTTATAGATCAAATTATTGATGCTTACGTGGGAAGTGAAGTATTTTCGTTTATGGATGGTTTCTCTGGATATAATCAAATTCAAATTAAACTAGAAGACCAACATAAAATAGCTTTCATTTGTCCTTGGGGTACCTTCGTGTACAAGAAAATTCCCTTTGGATTGAAAAATGCTGGGGCAACCTTTCAGTGGGCAATGAATTTTGCCTTTCATGATATTAAGTCTATTGTCGAACCCTACCTTGATGATCTGCCTACACATTCTCGTAAGAGGATCGATCACGCATATCACTTGCGTTTGATTTTTGAACGATGCAGATACTATAAGATTCGCTTGAATCCCCACAAGTGCATTTTCTGTGTCGAGTCAGGGAGACTGCTCGAATTCATTGTCTCTAACAAAGGCATTCAGGTGGATCCTTTGAAAGTTGAGGCCATTGCAAATTTGCCTCCTCCTCGTTCTATCAGGCAGCTTCAAAGCCTGCAGGGGAAGTCCAATTTTCTTCGACGTTTTATTGTAAATTATGCCAAGATCATGTTATAGATATTTTCACCCCACTAGGTGAATCACACATTGTATGGCCTTCCCCTATCCTGTTGCAGACTCATTATTCCCTATGGACCATATATTGTCTTTTGATGTATCATTGACCATCCCTAAAAACATTAGAAAAATGATATACGCGGCATTTTCCCCAATAATCGCGTACATACGCGGATATTCCCTCTATAGTCGCGTACATCGGGATGTGTACATAATCCAAAACTGTTGGACTATTCCTTGTCTTGAATCCGACTCATATGACTCCTGGCCTTCCATATGCCTTGAGATCTCACGGATTCGACCCTTCATTGTCCCTTGTGAAGCTATATAAGGAACTCCTTGGTACATTAAAAGGGGGGAAAGAAGAGAGAATTGAGAGTACCGAAACTATAGTCCATTGTTTCCAGAACTATACTTGGGTCTGCATCCCTTTGTCCCTTTGGAGCATTGTTGTGTTCTTCCCAAGCTTGCCTTTGCTAGTGAGCTTGCTATCGGAGTGATGGAGGATTGAGGTGGTGGAGGCCCAAGTGGAGGATTCAGTTTCTCCGGTTCGCAGACGTGCCGTCAGAGGTTGTCACTTGTAATCTCTGATTCATATTAATAGAAATATCTTTTCCTGTCCAATAATGTGTATTTGAATGAATGTTGCATCCATTGGAATATGTCAAATGCTTATACATTATTGATTATATATGCTAGAATAGATCTAACACCATGAAATATAGTATGCTTGTATTGTTTACTTGTTGTTGAGGATGTGCTATAACAATTCAAGCTGAAGATTGGAAAGCTCAATGGGGATCTACTTCAACAGTCTGGAATAAGGTACGAGGTTCGATCCTTTAGTGTTAGATGTTTGTTATTTCTATTGCATATTGGGAAAGATTGATTTCTGGAGTCTAGCTGTCTGTTGTGGTACCCCAAGCCATAGGAATTTCTCTCCGTAACAGATCATTAAAGGTTTCATGCACTTATTAAAATAGGACACCCCATTTGTATGGGATGAAATTGCACAACTCGCATTCGAGGCATTAAAAAAAGCTTTGTTGTTGGCACCATTATTGCGTCCACCAGATTACTCTAGGGATTTTATATTGTATCTTGCTGCATCTGAGTCGACCATAGGGGTAGTCCTATTCCAGGAGGACGATAAGCTCCAAGAGCATGTCATTTACTATCTTAGCCATGCTTTAGCCGGACCTGAACTTAGGTATTCCCATGTCGAGAAGTTGGCCTTAGCAGCTATTTATGTTGTTCAGAGGTTACGTCACTACATCTTACTGAGGACTACGATGGTAGTGGAGGATGTGAATCCTTTTCAATATGTTTTGTCTTGATGGATAGTTGGAGGCAAATTCAAAAAATGGATAGTCATTCTCGAAGAGTTTGACTTGGATTTTCAATCCGCCAAATCCAAAAAATCCTTAGTTTTCTCTGAGCTCATCGCAGAATTTCCAGTAGAGGAAGATGTAGCTATTGAAGAAGACTCATTCCCAGATGAGCATATCTTTTTGATTTCCACCTCTAACTCCTGGTATGGAGATATACTTATCTATCTCCAGACTTTGAGGTACCCTGCAACTTTCTCATGGGAAGAACGACGTAAACTATGCTTACATGCCAAGAACTACCTCATTATAGGAGATACTTTATATCATAGGGGGTAGATTCCGTTTTGTGTCAATGTCTTACCCATGAGGAAGCGGAGATTGTTGTAAATGATGCCCATAGTGGAGCGTGTGGGGTTCATTTATCTGGGTTAGCAACGGCCCAGAAGATATTACGTGCCGGTTATTTCTGGCCCACAGTCTTTAAATATTGTGTGGAAGCCGTGAAGCGCTGTCATCCTTGTTAGCTTTACCCCAGAAAGATGCGGTCGCATCTCGCTCCGTTATTTCCCGTCATCTCAGTGGGCCCCCTCATGAAGTGGGGGATTGATTACGTGACGTGTAACCCAACCTCGGTTGGGGGGCACAAATATATCATTGTCGTTGTAGATTATTTTACGAAATGGGTAGAGGCAATGCCCACCTTTAAAGATGATGGGGAAACTGCAGCTTTTTTCATGTTCAATCAAATTATCGCACGATTCAGTATACCTAAAGTGATTGTCATTGACCATGGCAGTCTTTTCCAAAATAGCATGATGATTGAATTGACCACTATGCTAGGATTTAGACAAGAACATTAATCTTCGTTCTATCCTCAAGCAAACGGTCAAGTTGAGGCTGTTAATAAAACTTTGAAAACTATCCTCAAACATACTATTAATGCAGCCCGTTCCAACTAGCATATCATGCTGTATCCTGAATTTTGGGCATATCGGACCAATGTAAAAACTGCCACGGGGTTTTCCCCCTTCCAACTCATTCATGGAGTGGAAGCCATTACCCTGATTGAATGTGAAATCCTGTCCTTAAGAATTTCTATTCATGTGTTACCTGATACGACTGAGCTGGAAGAATGTCCATTACATTTAGAACATCTTCATGAACAATGTAGAGATGTGCTGACTGCAAACCAAGCTCATAAAAATAGGGTCAAAATCCAATACGATAAATTGGTCAAGCCTCGGATTTTCTCTGAAGGGGAGCTTGTTTTGCTCTGGGACCAAGACAAAGAACCCCTGGGGGCAGGAAAATTTAGGTCTATGTGGTTGGGGCCTTCTGTCATGTCAAAGGTGTTAAATAAGGGTCCATATGAATTGATTGATTTCGACGGGAATAAGCTGCCAGAGCCTAGAAATGGGCTCTACCTGAAAAAGTACTATGCTTAGGCTTAGCACTTTTTCCTGTATTTTATTGTATGCATTTTTATGTACAATAGGTCATCGGTTTGTGTTTTTTATACCATCTGCTGGTTGTTACAGATGTCTTTCGAGTGGTTCATAGGTTTTGCTGATGGCGCCAGTCGCCACACTTATAATTTGGCTTTAGCTGCATGGGTCATTTATTCGCCCTCAGGACAGTTAGTTTCCTCAGGAGGCGCTTGCTTAGGTCATGCTACCAATAATTTCGTTGAATACAGGGCCGTCATTGAGCTTCTATGGGATGCTTTGTTACGTGGTATCACTTAGCTGGAAGTCCAACTGGACTCTCAACTAGTGGTTTCCCAGCTCAATCGAGCTTATCAGGTGCAGAACCCTATTCTATTTTGTTAGTTTATGCAAGTTAGGTTATTGGAAAGAAAATTTGAATTAATTACATTCAATCATATTCCAAGAAATCAAAATTCATTAACTGATGCATATGCTAATTATATCTTGGATTGGCATTTAACACATTTTACATAAAAATA
>LPNX010587203.1:126270-200940 GCA_001517045.1 Pseudotsuga menziesii
GGATCAAAATCCATAAAATGCTCCTAGGTCTAAGCTTGACCGCCTTGGTCACTTGGACCACCCTGGTCCCCCCGATCACCCTATGCTCGGGCTTCTTCAGCCTCCTCAGCTTCAGCAACCTCAACAACATCTATATACTCAAGTACTGCTCTGGCTACCTGTTGGGCTATAGGGCAGACTCGGGCTTTATACCATAAACTTTGCACCAACAAAAGACCCACAGTGTTGGCCCTTTCGGCAACAACCTGCGAACAGGATGCAGTCTCACCCGAAACAGCTATGGGGTGCCGCAGAATTAGGTTTCTGCAAGTAGAAGAGGGATATTACTGTACCTTTAGCTTCTTAACAATAATAATTATAAAATGCAGAGCCTTAATAGTTACTTATTTAGCTTCGCGGTTAGATAAACAAACAGTGCCTTGCTTAACCCTTTACTGGGAATTCCAGTGAAGTTAGTATTTAGCAGTGATCTTAATTATCAGTTATAGATTTATTAATGCATAAAAGAACATAACAACAACACAACAAAAACCACAACACACGATATAACGTGGTTCACCCCCAGTTTAGGGGTTACGTCCACAGAACTGTGTTTTATTCAACTCTTTACAAAAACCACAGTTTTGATCTGCGCACTCAGCTGCAGATCCCTTCAAGTCCTTAAAGCCGTGCACACAGCTGTAGGCCTTTGCGCACATAGCTTTAGATTTCCTTAATCACCCAAAACCCTCTGCGCACACAGCTGCAGAGGTCGTCCACGCACACAGCTGGGACTTAACCTTCTTACGAACAAGCCTTAGCTTCGCATCAATTCATCTTACATCAAAAGCCTAAACTGGCTTCTTTACAAGAGTGCTTATTTATAGTGCACTTATTACAAAATCATGGGCTTAAACCATGGGCACCCCGAACCCTAAACCCTGGACATAAACCATGGGTTTATTACAAAAAGAAGGTTTTTACTCAACCCCGACACCCCTAAGACTATTTTGAGTCGTAACTCCGCTTACAAACTCCCATAACTCCACGGAGTTACCCACCTTAAGGACCTTTAGGGTGCGCACCCCAACAGTCCCCTAAGACTCACCAGTGTCTCGTCCTGGGACACTCAGCTGCTTTTCTGGTGGTAGAATCTTGTTGGCGAAACATAGTGCGTTGCTTGCTGAAGCCATACATGCGGTTGTCGGCTGCTTGTTCCTTTCCTTCGTAAGTCAACGGAACCAATTTGTTGGGCTATAGGGCAGACCCAGGCTTTATACCATAAAATTCGCACCAACAAAAGACCCACAGTGTTGGCCCTTTTGGCAACAACCTGCGAACAGGTTGCAGTCTCACCCGAAACAGCTATGGGGTGCCGCAGAATCAGGTTTCTGCAAGCAGAAGAGGGATATTACTGTACCTTTAGCTTCTTAACAATAATAATTATAAAATGCAGAGGCTTAATAGTTACTTATTTAGCTTCACGGTTAGATAAACAAACAGTGCCTTGCTTAACCCTTTACTGGGAATTCCAGCGAAGTTAGTATTTAGCAGTGATCTTACTTATCAGTTATAGCTTTATTAATGCATAAAAGAACATAACAACAACACAACAAAAACCACAACACACGATATAACGTGGTTCACCCCTAGTTTAGGGGTTACGTCCATAGAAATGTGTTTTATTCAACTCTTTAAAAAAACCACAGTTTTGATCTGCGCACTCAGCTGCAGATCCCTTCAAGTCCTTAAAGCCGTGCACATAGTGCAAGCCTCTGCGCACACAGCTACAGATTTCCTTAATCACCCAAAACCCTCTGCGTACACAGCTACAGATTTCCTTAATCACCCAAAACCCTCTGCGCACACAGCTGCAGAGGTCGTCCACGCACACAGCTGGGACTTAACCTTCTTACAAACAAGCCTTAGCTTCGCATCAATTCATCTTACATCAAAAGCCTAAACTGACTTCTTTACAAAAGTGCTTATTTATAGTGCACTTATTACAAAACCATGGGCTTAAACCATGGGCACCCCGAACCCTAAACCCTGGACTTAAACCATGGGTTTATTACAAAAAGAAGGTTTTTACTCAACCCCGACACCCCTAAGACTATTTTGAGTCATAACTCCGCTTACAAACTCCCATAACTCTGCGGATTTACCCACCTTAAGGACCTTTAGGGTCTGCGCCCCAACACTACTTTCCTTAGAAGGCATATCTAGATAGGTGGTACACCCACCAGTAGCTCCTGCATGATGGCAGGGATGTGTTCAATCCGAAAGGTAGGTACTTTCTGGGTAAGCCTAGCCAGCTTCCCCTCAAGAACCCTAATCAAGCCCTGGTCCTCTCGTAGAACAGGACGCACATACATGCATGGATGCCCAGTAGGGCGGACTGGACCAATATCTGCATTTTGACATTTTTAAAAAGGATTAGAACTATTATACATATGTATATATCTCTATAATTAAAATTCATAAAAATTTTAAAATGTTGAAAATAAAAAATTACCTAACTCTCCCCATGCTCCTCCTGGAGGGAGGACAAGGTCGGTATCACCTCGAAAATCTAATCCAGCATATGGAAAATGCTCCAAGGCTGGAAACTGTCGCTCCCACCAAAAGTAGATGTCATCATCATAGACACTCTGGACTGATCCACCACCTCCTTGGCGGAGGAAGATATCTCCCCACCTACTCATCCTAGGTTGACGGAGAGAACGAACTGGAAATGGTACTGCAGGACTCAAACCTGACACTCTCTCAAAGAAAAAGACTACTAATATGATGGAATAACCAAAATTATTCCTCCTGCCTATTTTGCAGTCAGAGAGCTGTTTTCTCATTATCGGGATCACTCACGAGCACCAGTCATATAGGGATCCCTGCATACAGTCTACTGCTAGTCTCATTTGGTTCCGAGTTGCAAGGTGAAGTGATGATGAACCTGCAACCCTCACTATAGTGCTCGTCAATACCCATAAAGGAAAGTTGCGAATATGAACAATAAGGATGCAGCTACCGCTCTTTTGAGTGTCTAGCTCGCAGTAAATGTCCATATAGTTCTGTACACTTAGAGGGTCACCGCCTTTGCCGGTATCTTCCAAGTTCTCTAGAGCTCCTCGTCGTGATAAACCGAAAATGAAATAGACATCCTCCGATGTAATCTCTAGAACCTCACCTTGAAGGTCAAACATGCCCAGATCATGATCCCAATAGTTTATCAAAAACTCTAAGAGGCGGACATTGGCCCGCATAGGTGAGGCATAGAAAAACTTTAATAACCCACTTTGACGTAAAACATTCACTGTGGGGGCATCTTGAAGAGCTTCTTGGTCCATGTATTCATGTTCCCACTCCCTCCACTCAAGCACCATCTTTCAATCTAATAAACAAGCAATTACAAACTATTAGGTCATATAAAATTTGAATTTTTTCACCCTATACATTGTTTTTCTACCTCACGCAGCGTACCCGACTGTCTTTTAGGCAAGTCACGTATTGTACACGATTGTCTTTCGGGAAACCCGCGTACAGAATGTGTGTACATTACTATTAACATACCATACCCATGTACACAATGCCCATGCTTTGAGGGCGCTTAAAAACATGATTTAGGGCTCAAAATTGACAATTGCTTGGATCAAATGAAAGAGCATGGAGTGTAGTTTTACCTGACACTTGTGGTTTTGGGAATGGTCCACCAAATCATCCACAACAAGCAATCAAAGGTAGAGGTAAAACTTGTCTTTTTATGGTTAAAAATCAAATGGTGAGTTTTTATTCATATTTTGAACTATTTATAGAAAATTTATTTTCAAAGTGGTTTTTTTCCCTATAGTTCATATTTTTTAAACTAATGCCATATCTTTTCTTCCATGTGACAGGTTTTTGGTCGTCTTTAAGTTGTTTTTCACTCATATAGGATGGTTTTTGGTCATTTCACATGCATTCTGCATTTATACCTAATCCATCTTGATCCTAGCATTAACACTTCGACCACGGACTATGGTATCTTTAACCATTAGTTCCTTGTTTTTACCATTGTTCTTCTGTGGATAGGGCTTTCCTCCCATGAGTATCCTCATTTAGAACCTACTTATTGTCTTTTGATACTCATGCTGCAACTGTCATAGGTTTAGGGGAATCTTTTCAGCTATTTTTCACGCCAAATTGAGCCTCATTTTGGTCTCTTTTTACAAGCTATCCCTTTATAGGACTCCCCGCCCTTATCAAGTTTCTTTAGGCCCAGGTCTAACTCCTCAAAACAAAATTGATTGCCGAGTAAACTTGTCCATTCAAGCTCGTTAAGAATATGTGAATGGGCATCCACATTGGTGGTAGGTTATCTCTTTCTTGGACCATGTGGAATAATACAAGAAAGGATCCCTCTCTTTTCTACGGAATTGAGAAGAGTATTCTCAGGTACAGGTTTATCACTTTTCCAGACCTGAGGGACTAAACTTATGGAAAAGGAACTCCCAGTATGAGCTTAGTTTTCTCTTTTTCGTGCTCTGGACCTAAACATGAAAAATATTCCAAGTGTACTTTATGTCTTTGTCATGCTCGTTAAAAACCAAGAACAAAGCATCGAGTTTATTGTTTTAAGCCCCATTTCTCACACTCAAATGGATATTTCCGAGTGATCTTTCTTTCCTTCACACTTGTAAAACTCAAGATATATGGTTCTCTCGAAGGAGCGTTGGGTAGGTGGTAATTTAACCTTTTTTGGACCTCCTTGACTAAGTACGAAAAAGGTTCACCTTTTCTTCTACGGAAGTTAAGAGAGTTCTTCTGTGGTATGTTTTATACTTTTCCGGCCTCAAGAGACTAAATTGGACGAAAAAGGACCCCCTTGGAGTCTTCTTTGGAGTTTTCAGACTCTCTAAATGTGAAAACACCAAGTGAGCATGTACTAGTTCGGGCTCATAAAATGCACAAATCAGTTACACTATCAAGCATTATTCCCTATTCTCTTCAAGTTTGTCAAAAAATGAAGAGAGACTCGAGTTGACTTTCCTGGACTCGTGAAGATTTAATAGGGAAGGTAAGGAAGAAGTTTTCTTTTGGTTCTCAGTTAGTGGTAGCATGTCCTCCTTGAACATAGCACTCTCCGTCTTTTCCGATACTCATGTCTTAGTGTTCACTTTCAGTTCAGCTATTACTTCAAGTTTCTTACTCCTCCTCTTATTAGTTCTACCTGGGGAATTTGATCATGTCTCCTACACGGAAGGTAAGTCTAGTTGTACTATCTGTAAAGTTAAAAGTTGCTTTGCGTCATCTCTGTGTTGTGCTCACTGTTCAAGTACTTAACCCTGTATCTGATCTATATCCTGATTCCATCATTGTCATATCTGTTACTACTTGTGTCTCCCTTCCTTTACTGAGTTCCTAGTCACTCTTGTGATCTGTTGGAGGATCTATTTCCTTCCTTATCACAGTATGGTTCCACATAAGCACTTCCTGACGACGAAGACCTAGAGTTTTGATGATCGCACCTTAGGATTCACTTTCATTTTTGTGAATTCCTTTTCTTCAGTTGTCAATTATCACTTATTGGTTGACAATCTATTGAATCTTATCCATGTTTGACTTCAATAACATCTATTCACATGGTTTGGATTGTACTGGTTCTTTGGGATTTTTGATGAAGACCTTAGTTTCACATCTATGGACTAAGTTGCACAAGATTATGTTGTACACAGCTTCCAGATCTTTGAAGACTCATCATTATTGTATATTGTGGCTTCGATCCACCTTTGTAATATACGTGGTCTTGTACTCGTACTATATGATGTACTCAAATATTGTAAAGGAGCTAGTGTTCCAGTATATTGAATATAGCATCCTCGGATATGACTTTGTATATGACATTATTATGTATTTGTTTCAGGTACTACCTTTGCTCCATTAGACTTCTGAGTTCTCCAAGATTAAGATTATAATGTATTTTGGCCATCGTTTCCCTCTGACCTCACACATTAAGGGGCATCTGTTATCAATGCAAATGACACTTCTCCGTCCTAGTCCCAACATTCCTTATGTTGGTACACAAAAGGACATATTAGGATTGAAGTTTTCCAAAACACTATAGATGGGCATGACATGAGATGCATTTACCCTTGAACCAACTTGCCATATTATCTTTCTAAGTGTTGAATGGTGTACACAACTATCTTCATTGCAAATCGCATACGTACGCGACTATTCCCATTGACAACTCGCATACTGTATGCGACTATCTCCATTGCAATCCGTGTACATCAGCATACACAAGTTTCCTTTAATCAAATCACATGTCATACGTGGTTTTCCTATATTAATAGTCGCATACATATTGATTCGACAATAAAAAATATAAATCACGATTAATGGAGATTAGTTGGACCTTAATCATTAACTACCCCAACTATCGCAACCTCCTCAACCTTTGAAACCACTCTATTTCCCAAAGTATAAATAGAGGCCTTGGGGAGGGCATTAATCAATCAATTTTGGAGAGCAAAGTTATGTTGGTGGTATATCTTCAGAAGTCTTGGAGTAGCAGAACTCAGAGTTCTTTGGTTGCAGAGGAGTCCTTGTCTTAGGCATTGGGTTGTACTCTTATCTCATTCATTGATTGTTAATAAAGAGAATTCTTCTTCCAACATTGTGTTGAGTCTCTTTCATGTATTATGGTTGATAAATATATTCGATTAAGCACTATATATATTGTTTATCTAACCTGTCATATATACATGTATAAGATTGTACTTGGAGAATTTGCTATTTGCAGGTGAAGGAGGTGCATCCCTGGAAGCTTTGGAAAGAAGCAGAGTGGAAGAAGATCAAGCTTGGATCAACCGTCGGTAATCGGGTGAGTCAAGTATTTCTTCCTATTTCCTTTCTGTACTTTATAAAAGCTAATTGTATGCAAGGTTAGAAGTAAGTTGGTAACCCTAGACCCTAGGTTACAAGGGTGTTTAATCCTGAACAACAAGCCCATTGAAACGTGGTTGGAGATTCTTTGCCTCCTTTGTCTTCAAATATGATTGTCTGTAAGGTTGCAACCTTAAGTATACTAATTCTCCTTCTTGGAAGACTCTCTCAATTCCATGCTTGCCAATATTTATTTGAGTGCCCTTAGTATGTCTTGGTTCTCTTGCAGCCAATATTTGGATTTTTGGGCTCTATAATCCCCAAACATTATATCTGCAAAATATGGGGCCTCATATTCATACAAATCCATGAATGGAGTCATCCTGATGGTGAGGTGAAAAGTGGTGTTATAACATAACTCTCCTAGTTGGAGTCATGTGGCCCAATTAGATTTCTATTGTCTTGTGACATAGTTGCATAGGTATCCTTCAAACCATTGATTCACTCTCTTAGTTTGACCATCAGTATGAGGGTGATATATTTTGATAAATTTCATAGTTGTCCCCATGATTACAAAAAAACTTGCCAAAAAGGACTGGTGAACTTGCCAAAAAGAACTAGTGGGAAAACCATGTAGTCTAAAAAAGCATCTTCGAAAAGTAATGCATCAACTTCACTAGCTGATATAGTGGAGGTGAATGCAAAGAAATGTGCAAATTTGGTCAACCTGTAAACCACCACATATATGCTATCTTTTCCTTTGACTTTTGGCATCCCAGTGATGAAATTCATGGAGACACTTTCCCATTTCTGTTCTTGAATAGGGAGAGGATGGAGGAGTCCAACAGGGTGTGTGTGATCCACTTTGTTCTGCTGAAATTTAGTACACTCCGTCACATGCCTTATAAAATATTCCTTGAGGCCCTTCCAGGTGAACATGTCTCTTACCTTCTGGTAAGTCTTCAGAAAACTAGGGTGACCAACCACTGGTGCATTATGTGCAACTTCTAGGATCCTCTTCTTTAGTTCTCATTCATGTACCAAGAATATCCTATCTTTATAGTAGATGAGGTCATCATGTACTTTGTATTCTTCATTCTGTATTACCCCATTCAAAATCCCACATGCAAACTAATTTTTTGAGTATTTAGTGCCCAACTGTATTTTCCATTCACTTAGCATTTGCAACAAAGAGAGTGTGGGTTTACGGGAGAGTGCATCAACCACCACATTAATCTTTCCCTTCTTATATTCAATGTCAAAATCATAGGATTGGAATTTGCTTACCCATTTATGTTTTCTATCATTGAGTGCCTTTTGGGTAAGGAAGTGCCTTAGACTATTGTGATCAGCATTCACTATGAATTCCCCCCACACCAGATACTGTGGAAGCTTGGCCAATGCATGTATGATGGCCAACATATCCTTTCCATAAATAGAATACAACCTTTCATGAGGCTGGAAATTTTTTCTCTCATTGGTAATAGGATGTCTTTCTTACATCAAAACAACTACAATGCCTTCCCCTGAGGCATCACACTCCAACACAAAAGGATTTGTAAAATCAGGAAATGTTAGCACCAAACAACTGCTCATTATTTCCTTCATCTTTAGGAAAGCTTGTTCAGCTTCCCCATCCGAACTAAATTCCCCCTTCTTGGTCAGATCTATCAATGGTGCAGTAAAGTTGGAATATCCTTTGACAAATTCTTGGTAGTATTTTCAAAGTCCAATGAAGCCTCTCAACTCATTGAGGTTTCTTGGGCTACACCAATCCAATATGGCCTTGATTTTTTCTTGGTTCACCTTGACTCCTTCTTGGAAAATCACATGGCCACGATAGAGCAGCTCAGTCATGCCAAAATCACACTTGGACAACTTAGTATAAAAGACTGATATGCAAGTATAGTTAGCACAACATATAAATGGAGCATGTTCTCCTCCCATGTCCTACTATAAATCAAAATATTATAAAAAATACAAGGACATACTTATAGAGCTACTCACTGAACAAATTGTTCATGCAATATTGGAAGGTTTCCAGAGCATTAGTCAAGCCAAATGGCATGACCAAAAACTCAAAGTGACCAAAATAACAACATAAGGTTGTCATTTGTATGTCATTCTCCCTCATTCTAATTTGGTGTTATCCCGACCAAATATCTATTTTGGAGAATAATTTTGCTCCATGCAACTCATCCATCATCTCATCAATCCAAGGAATTGGGTATCCATTCTTTATGGTTTTCTGGTTCAAATCCTGGTAGTCTATGCACATCTTGAGTGTCCCATCCTTCTTCTTTACCAGAACCACCAAAGAAGCAATGGGGCTGGAGATTTTCCTAATGAGACACAAATCAAGGAGTTCTTTGATGGTCTTCTCAATCTCATCCTTGAATTTCTTTGGAATCTTGTAGGGGTGTATTTTTATGGGAAGTGTGCTAACTTCCAGCTCAATTCTGTGCTCAATGCCACATTCTAGTGGTCTTCCATGTGGGAGGTTTTCGAAAACCTCCTTATCTTTGTGCAACATATTTTTTATGTATTTGGGATGGTAGGAAACATTGACTAAAGTTCCCTCAATGGTAATGCATCATCAACATCCCATTTAATGTGACCATGCCTCGGAATGGATCTCATACTTTTGTCAAAAATTAATTGGCTTGGGTAGGTGTTCATACGCTTTAGAACTATGGGTTTCCCTTCTGCATCTTTGTAACTCATTTGGGGTATTTTGTAGTTCATAGAATATTCCCCAATCAAGTACAACCATTGTACTCCCAACACCATGTTGGTGTCTACAACATTGACAACATAAAATTTGTCTTTCATAGTGTGATCTCCCAGATTCACTTGTAGGTTTGGAGTCCACTGGTTGCATTCCATGGTATTGTTTCCTAGGATGACTACAATGAACCCTTCAAAGGATTCAGTTGGAAACTTTATTTTCTCCACTAGGGTTTCATCAATAAAGTTGTGGGTGGCACCCCCATCAACAAGAATTGTAACTCTTTGGCCTTGCAGTACCCCTTTCAGCCTCAATGTTTGGGAATGAGGCACTACATTAAGCACTGCAATTTTGTTATTGCTTTTAGGGGGATGCTCCTCTTCTTCAACTGTTTCATGTTATCCATCTGCAATTTTATCTTCTTTCACCATCTCCTCTTCACTTTTGGAGAACAATTCAATATAGTTTTCCATCCCTTTAACACACTTGTGGCCCAAAACCCAAGGTTCTTGGCAGGAAAAGAAGAGATTCTTCCTTGTTAGTTCATCTCGATCTTTGTAAGAGTAATATTTCCTAGCAGGGGTAGGAAATTTACTCACCAGAGGTATTTTATTCTAAAATTTATGAGGCATGGGGGTCCTAGGAGGATGCTTGGTCCTCACAATTGAATCTTGCAGAAATCTAGTTCTGCTCACCGCTTCTTGCAAAGTTGTGGGTTTGTAAGCTTTCACCATCCCTTTCAAAGGTTCTACTAATCCTTCTATAAACAAAAGGATCAACTTAGCCTCTGAGATATCAGTGATCATCACTACCATTATTTGGAATTCATACATGTAATCTTCAGGAATTCCAACTTGTTTGAAATATGCCAATTCTCGGAATGAAATATCAAGATCTCTCTGGTCCAACCTTTTTGCCCATCTCCGGGTGAATTCTTCATAAGTAACCACTAGATCATGGCCCAAAGTATTCATGGTATGAAACCAATAGTCATTTCCATCCCCATCAATATGCATAGCTACCATATTGATGTCATCCTTCTCAACCGTAGTATTCAGTTGGAAGTAAGTGTCAAATTTCTAAATCCAAGAGCATGATTGTTCACTTGGAAGTGCTATCGAAGTAGGGTAGGGTGATCTTTCCAATGGCATGTTTCAGCTCAAAATTATGATATGGAAGCATTTGAAATCCTCAGGGATTCCCTCTATACTGATTTTCACAAAAGTCTCTGAAAGGAAGAACACTTATGCACTCATCACTCAAGGTTTGATAGGAATCATACTTCTCCTCCCATGAAGCAACTGATTGAGTCTGCACTTCATGGTCTTCTTTTGGATACTCTATGAACTTTGGAATGGTGGGATAGGGACAAAAATTAGGTTTACATTTGAACTCAATAGGCCTATTATGAGGCCCTATCTTAGATAAGATAGATCCACCCGTGATCTTCCTCTCTTCAGGTTGGGGGCCAATGTTGCTCCCTTCTCCATCTTGGGCACGTAATTGCTTAGCTAGGAACTCTTTGGTCTCTTGGCCATATTGAATGATATTGTTTGAAATATATTCCATCCCTTTCAACATACTTTGTACAAAAAGTCTGAACTCATCCTTCTCATCCATCTCCCCATGGAATCTCCCTTCCACAGAGTCAACTTCCTCTTCTTCAGAGGTCTTCCTTTTAGTATCTAAATTGAATTTTGGACTAATTAATGATTATCAAGAGCAGGTATGGAGGACCATGCTATGATACCACTGTAATTTTCTTGAATCATAAATCAGGGTCACTAACTCCGTGCATTAAATTTTAAAACAAACTTTAAGATAACTAGCTGGCAAGTTGGAAAATTAGCAAGCTAAGGAGGGAGTAAATGGGATGTAAAGGTGAGATCAACAAGGAAAGGAAGGATACTGATTGTTCAGGTTCATACGCACCTGTATTTTGGGCCCATCTATGTTTCAAATGTTGATGTAATTGTAACTTTGGAATGTATTCACTTGTATTTCTTATGTATTTTAATCCGATGTTTATTCCGGGATGTATTTGTAACGTACTTGAGTCATGTCATGCCCCGAGGTTCCTATCGGGAGTTTCTATAATGTAAACAAGTCATGTCAAGTCAAGGTGGGTAACCCTCCTATTGTCTAAGGGTTAAAGACCCCGCATTTTTGGGGCACTAGGGTTATTAGACTCACCTAGTGAAGTCAGCCCTAGTTGGGTTTAGTCAAGTCAGGAATTAGTATAAATAGAGACCTAGCCTCTCTATTTATCACACACTCACTCACACTCAGTTGTAGTGCATAGCTGAGGAAGAGAAAGACACTGGGGCAAGGAAGAAATAGGTTGCTGCTGTCGAGATATCATCTTACTGTTTTGGTTTCACTTTTGGTGCTGATTCTATCTATGAGGAAGTTGCGGGGTTTTCTCCATTTATGGTTTCCCGGAGGAAAAACACTGTGTTCATTGTCTCTTGTGTTTGATTTTTGTGCTTTTTTTTCTCTCAGTTAAAGATCCTAATGATATGCTAGATTAGTGTTAAAAATATAACATCAAACATCAGCTATGCTGAAGTCTACTCCTAGGCTTCTAGGTGTCCCAATCGGTGCAAACAAAAACCTTTACTAACAGTTTCCAAGCAACCAATGACTAAGAGAATATTAGGTCACTTATATAACTCTATAATGAAATTATATATAATTATTTTCAATTTTATACATATCATAAATAACTAAAAATGATTCTAAGGGTCACAATGGCAAAACTAGCTCTTAGGACAACTCACTAGCTTCATCTTCAGGATTTCCCAAATAGGTGAAGGAGGATACAAATTCTATGTTTCATAAATTGGAGACTTAGATAAACATGTTAAGAACACATCAGAATAAGAATTATTGTATTTGGAGACATATAGGTTGAATTATGCATCTTATGGTAAAACTAGTCATTTATAGGTGCAAATCTAGACTAGGTTGGGTAAAACCATGTAAAACCCAGTAAAAAAGATTTAAATTGATATGAAAATTGCAGAGCATGTTTATAAAATTAAATAACAGCCATAGATGTCGAAATAAATCTCAGAAATAATTTATATATCATCCTTTAACAATATGCAACAATACAAGGCATTTTAGTAGCTATAATCAATGATAGACTTGGATATTTGAACCCTCAGATGTATTCATGTACTGGAAAATTAATGATGTACTAGATACACATGCACTACCTTCATTCATGGTTTAAGGCTGATATCATATCTCTAGATGTATCTTAGATGGTTGTTCATTGGCCTCTGTGTGATCTGCACCGACTGAAAAAAGAGAAGAGAAGGGAAGGGAATGGAGACTTGGGGCACATTACCAAAGGGGATTGAGGCTCATCAATTATTTTCAAATATTATCTTCACATAACATCAAAACTAAGAAATGGAGTTGGAAGCACCCTTAAATAAACCTTGAGTGACTTGTTGAGCAAGTCCTTCACCTGTTAAGCAAGTTGCCACTTGAAAACCCTAAACCTAATCATGGATGCACCCTCCTTGAGGAAAATAGCAAGTGAGTAGCTTAGGTAATGTTTCCCAATTTTTTACCTTCAGAACAAAGTGGAAGATGTGCCCCATTTTGAGTGAAAGTTGGCTTATTAGGATTGTAGATGTTTCCTTGCAAGTATCCTCTCATCAAAATAGAAACTGTGGCCTCCCTTGGACAAAGTTACATGTTTTTTCCTTGACTGATTTTCTTGCACTTTCTGCTTTTGAAACTGCTGGATTTTTCTTGAGTTTGCTAGTTTCTATATTTTTCTGATTGTTTTCTTTTTCCAATTTTCTTGATAGTTTCTATTTGTCATCCAAGGCAAGTTGAATTGCCTAATGCACCCTCCTGACATGGAAACTCATTCCCACATGTATTATTTGCAGATTAATTAAATAATGACATATAAATAATCCAGAATTGGAAACAAACTTAGTACATCCCTCCTAAGTATGAAATAAAAAAAATTCCCTAAGTAAATTAATTAATGCAACTTTTGAGCCTAGGTGTTTGGAAAGGTCAACACTTTTGATGTTCATCAAGGAAGGGAAATGATAATTCTGCTCACAATAATTCTTGCGACATTACCCTGTTTCTCCACGCATAAATATTTACTCGTTGGGATCCATTCTCAGGATCCATTTTTCACATACCAACATCTTTATCCACAATTTCAAGGATTTTAGATAGCGATCTCAAGGTCCTTGGAAGAATTCTCTTTCTGTTTCGTTGTTTGAATTTATCATGTCAATTGTGATTTTTGTGATATATCCCTCCGGAATACTATCAATTAAGAAGTCGACAACCCTAGATATAGGATTACTTACTTTTTTCAACTGTTGGATCAACTGAGGACTCCATTTTGTAGGTTCTCCTCCTTGAAATTTTTTATTTTGGGTCGCTCGCTTCGACAACCACTCATGCAATACAATGGGAAATTCACTAAAGAAAATCTCATGGTTGTCTGTGTAAAGGTATCATTCCAACCATTATGGTTGGCTCAGTCATGATCCTTTACTTTCTTCCCGTGCAAAATCTAGTGTTTAATAATCCACACAATCTTAAATTTATGGTTTCGTCAGGTGCCAAAACATATCCCCATCGCAACGATTAAAAGTCTTGGCAATGGAACCATTTGTTGGATTACTTCTTTGTCAAACTAAGTTCAGATCCCTTGTTCATCAATAAAGCCCAAGATATCGGCTCGATAGAGCATAACCTCGTCAAAAATACCTGCGATGCAAATGAGGTCTCACCTGAGATATCTATGGGGACTTCCATAACCGGGTTTCTACAGTTATGAGGGGGATTTCCTTATTACATACTAGTACATATGGCTCAAAATTTCCACGAAATATTGCCACGAATAAGTTTAAATGGTTATTTTCGTGGATAAATTGATAAATATTTTGAACAAAAATTCTTTTGGCCCCCGATCATCTTCGCTATTGCAACGTAAATGACTGTTTGTTGCTATAGCGATGGATGTTTGTCTCTATTGCAACGAAGACACACATTCGTCGCTATAGTGATGTAACTCTAAACATTTGCAAATCAACGGTCATCACAGTAACGATCATTGACTTTTTCTTATTGTTGAAATTTGACCATTGTGCATTTTCGTTGTAATCACCACGATCATTGATCTATAAATACATGTTCTTAAGACATATTTTATCAAATGTTTTTCTATGGTTGCAACAATTTTTCTGCTTATTGTTTGACCCTTGAGTGCAAGACTCTGGTACTGGTTTAACACATCAAATTTTTGTGCGATCTCCTTTGGTTTCTAGGTTAGTATTTTTAAATTCTTTGTCTCCTTTAATGTGTAGGGTCATACATAAAGTGAGTCGACTATTCATTTTCTCCTCAATAATATCACATCCAATACCAACATTGCAAGGTATGGATGATTAGGAGGCATTAATTTGAATGTATCATGATAGAGTTTATAATTTTATTAGGGAAATGGTACATGAGAAAGAATGCGTTCGTCTTAGATTAATGGGTGTTCTAGGTAATTTCAAAATCTTTGTAAAATTTTAGTTTTGCATTGATGTTTGTGGTTAGTGAACTAATATTTTTCGAATGAGTAAATATAATGTCATCAGGATTTGTCTCTTAATCATTGTTTGATTAAAAAAAGATGAAGCTGAACTAATTAGGGAAACAAGATTGTTGCTTTTGAAATGTTTTATTTGTTTAGTTTCTTATTTTTAGGGGGGTAAACTAGCATGTGGTAATATCCTATATGAAAAATAGTTTAAGCATTGTGATCCCATGTGCTTGTGAGAAATCATGTTTCCTAACTTGGGAGAACATAACTGTTGGAGGGGATTTAAATTTTATCACCAAATATAAAAAATATAGTGGTTGGTTGTAAGAATAGACCCGCACACTAACTTATTCCTTAATAATTTGGAAAGGATGGGTATTGTTTGTGATATGTAACATGTTGAAGTAAAGTCAACTTGGATTTAGTAATTATATTTGTCACTTTTCATGTCACGCCCTTTAATTTTCGGTCTCCTTTAATATATATACTCTATTTAATTTACTTATACATTGATTGAGTTTCTTTGGTTCTTATATGCTACTAGAATGTCAAATAAATATACTTGGGAAGAAAATAATAAGAGGTATGATGAGTTTAAGGCAACATTGGAGGCGAAGGGTGATGGAAAGTGTTATTGCCCTTGCAATGATGGCATGGGTTTGCGAATGAGAAGAATTTTAAGAATAAGTGTTGAGAAACATTGTAAGGAGAAGGGGCATGCTAAAGGGGGGTTTGAATATCCTCCATTGATAAGACGTTATTCATTAGATAATGTACTTCTTGTAATAGTACTGATCATGTATTCACAAAATGTTTTATCATTTAAAATTTATGTGTTGTATATTATACACTGATGTTGACATTGTTTGTAATTATAAAGACAATGCCCCCTAAATGTCGAGCACTAGAGAGCTATTTGCCACATAATTATAGTAGAAGTACTAATTTACAAGGTGATGAACATGGATATCATAATATTGAAGATGAAGTTCTTAATGATCCTATGGATGAAGATGACGTTATTGATACAAATGACGAAGATGAGATAAATAGACTGATCCAAGACACATTTGCTCCATTGGATGAGGAAAACTCCATGATATTCATGATGCTCCTCTACTCGAGAAGTCCCAAGAACCTCTTTACGAAGGCTCAACAAAAAATCTTTTATCTACTATATTGTTGTTGGTGAACTTGAAAGTTTTGAATGGTTTGTCAAACACTTGTTTCACACATATCCTAAGGTATGTAATGTATTAATTGCATCTTCACATGGCATATTGAAAAGTTCATTATTTTCCTTTATTTTTAGTGTTAATTAATTCATAAATCAGGGATAAGAAGTATTTATGATTTATATTGTTTACATTTCATTTTTTTGTCAATGTTGCAGACTGTTGGGTGAATTTCTATTACCACCATCAAATAATTTACCACGCACATGTTGAGAGGTATTCTTGATTATGAAAGAAATTGGAATGGACTATCAATCTATTGATGCATGTCCTAATGATCATATTATATATTATGGACAATATGTATCAGAAAACAAATGCCCACAATGTGAAATTAGTAGATATCGAACTGATCAAGTAACAAAAAGGTGCCTCTCAAAGTTCTTCGTTATATTCCCGTAATTCCACGTTTACAACGACTATTCAAGTGCCAAAGTATAGCATAGTTTATGGATTACCACGCAAAGAGCAGAAGTGAATATGGTATTCTTCGCATGCCTGCAGATGGTTTTGCATTGAAGAACATCGAAGAAAAATGGCGAAATTTTTAAAGATAAACCTCATAATGTTAGACTTTCATTGGCAAATGATTGTTTCAATCCATTTGGAGAGCTTCGTTCTACTTACTCAGTGAGGCCTGTTTTCGTCATAAACAATAACCTTCCTCCTTGGATGTCGATAAAGGGAGACCACACAATGTTGGCAATGATTATTCCAGGCAATTTTTTGAAAGTAATTGTGTTATTTCATTTCTTTGTTTCATTGTTGCATGAGAAAACCTTTTATATATTGGGAAACATAACTGAATAACATCGTATATTGTTGAATAAATTAGGTAAGTACCAAGTTAAAGATATGAATGTATATATTGAGCCTCTTATCGATGAGCTATCGAATTTATGGGCTGGCATCACTATGTATGACATCTCTAGACCAATAGGGTAGAAACAATTCTAGTTCCATGGAATACTTGCATGGACAATTTATGACGCTCCCAGGTTAACACATTTTTGTGGTATGTAAATTTATGTTGCACTTTAACTTATTATTTTTTTAAGGTAAATATCATGCATTTTTATTTAAAATAATAATCTTTTGATGCTTATAACATTCATACGTATCTCTTGCAGGTCTTCAAACAAAGGGAAAATTTGCATGTCCAGTATGTGGTCCTAGGATAAAATCTCGTCGTTCAAGAAGTCTAAGAAAGGAGGTGTTTGATGAGTACAGGAACTTCCTCCCTAAGAACCATAGGTATCGAACTACTGAGAAAACAAAATTCAATGGTAAAGAAGAGATTGGGAAGAAACCATGAAGAGTGACACCTCACCTATGGAAGTTGGAATATAATAGACATCATCACGGTATGCAAATTGTATATGTAGCATATAAATATGTAATATTATGAATTTTATATTTTTATTGAATTTTCTCTACCATGGGTGTCATGAATTATTGTTAANTGCTTAATATTGATTGTCGTGAAGGCATGAATGGGATTCCACAAGGAATGAAGAGTTATTCGATACAATTCAGTAGCTTGCCTTACTACGAGCATCTACAAATATCTCATTTATTCGATACAATGCATATCGGGAAGAATGTAACAAAAATGATATGGATAATCTTAGATGGAAGGACTAACAAAGATAAAATTGGAAAAAAATGTAGTGACATTGCAGAAGGAAATCACGTTGTTAGCACCCTATAATTTTCTTATGGTTGTGGTAGTAAGTCACAGGGGTAACCATTTCAAACCAATCTTTAGACTGTATTCTAGCCAATATAGTCATAGAGGGTTCTCTCTTGTCACAAAAAAAAACTTTCACATATACGTATGGCTTTAAGCAAGCATTTAGAAAGCTATATTTCTGATATAAACTGGGTGTTGATAGATTTAAAGATGGTAGAACAAACAGACATGAAAAATCATTGGGAAATGGAGTCAAAACCTGAGTCAATCAAGGGTATTATATAGAAAATGGGAGGGGAATTTCCTTTGTACTTTGAGGCAAAGTAAGTGTCACAAATAGTGAAATATGTTGAAAGGTGATAGGGGAAAGAGGAAGAACCCCAACGAAGCAAGAGGCACCTCTCTATGGGTGAATCTCTTGCACCACCTTTAACAACAAAAACAATGAGGCTAATAATAGATACAGAGTGCTTAAATGAGAGCAAATTTTGTAACAGTCATCATAAATACATCACAAATGCAACATATGATACAAGGAGTGCTTAACGAAACGAATTCCTCATATGAAACTAGAGTGCATTAACAAAAATACACAGCAATGAACATGACAAAACAGGAAAAATAGACTGAATGTAGAACATCGTGATGAATCTCAGAAACGCAGGAGAATGTTTCTTATTAACACTTCTAAGAAAGTTACAGGGACAAAACAAGAGAAGAATGATTTCTGAATGAAAGTTCCAACCCTTTCCTCATCAATTGAGGTCATATTTATAGTGTTATGGATCCCGAGACCAACCTCAAAACAAATCCCAATTCTGTTACAAAATTTGGGGATCAAATCCCGATTCATCTTCCAAATTCTAACAAACTCCTTATGTGGTAGATTGCAACAAATATAAAAATTAAATATTAATTGGATTAATAATTATTATATGAAAGGGCGTAACCTTTCAATTCTATACGCTCAAAGCCTATAAATGCGAGCATCCTTTGTAATTATCATTCATCATCCAATATATTATTATTCATATTTCATTATTACAATGATAGTCGGATTCGACTAACGAACCAACTGGACTTGGTTGCTCCACAAATTCGCCATGAGTTTTATCTAAAACAAGAAATAAGGGATCCTAGAAACGATGGATCAAAGATGGTAATGCGACATCTGAGAGGCACGCTCGCTTTCCTGAAAATGACATTCGAGAACAACTCTAACTGTTTTATTCCCTCGAACACGATCGTCATCATTGAATCATGTTTGTGAGCCAACTGTACTTCGCACCTGCACTGATCCTTTCCCTTCTCACATCTCTGGCTGTGTGAAATCAATCATGGTCATAGATCTTCCCTACGAAGGGGCTCAGTCATCCCTTGATATGGTCCTTTACGTGATTTCGCAATCGCTCACCTTGTTAACTTCCTTGCAGCTTTCCATTGTGAAATCCACTAGAAACGTTGATCGAATCCCTGCCAGATCACCACCGTCTCGAGATGGGGGGTCTACTCACATTTCCCAACTCCTTCTTCTATTAACTCATGTGCATGTTACTGCTGCGAAAACTGCTACAACCGTAGATCATGAGCGCCCTTAGATCTCGGTCGTTCAAACACGTGGGTTCTACGAACCTTTCGTAGTGCCCCATCCTGCTAACCTCCATGTGCATTACTGCCGCAAAATCTGTTTCCATCGTAGATATTAAGCCTCTATAGATCTTGGCCATCGAGACTTGAGGGATATAAAGGATTTCACAATCCTCCACAGTTTTACAGACCGCACATCCCTTCCTTGGCGAAATATTCCTCTGTCATCGATCTCCTTCTGGTGTGCATCCACACCATTTATCTTCATAATCTCTAGACTCTCATCACGTTCTTCATGGTCCTATGATAAGGGGATTTTCAGGCCTTTTTCCTTCTTTCCTATTGGCCTATTTTCCTGTCAGCTGTTCAAATCAAAATGTCGCTAATATTTCCTGCAAAGTTCTTCAAAATTTAGCACTAGTACGAACCAGGTGCTAACACATGCATTGCAAAATGTAATTAATTCCAATTTCAGAAAGGAGTACCAAAATATAATTAGTCTTCCATGGTTATTGATAGAGCAACAAAGCAATGATATAAAATAGGTCATTCAGAAAAATAAGGTTTCCTACTGGGTTTTTGTCGAACATACAAAATATCTTAGTGAAAAATGGTGATTTTGGTGGTGTTAAAACTCATGTTTGACATACATTCATTAAGGTAATTATTTACCTAGATAATTTCCATTTAGTACATGTTTTTAGAATAATTGTGGTCTCTTATTTGAAATTTAAATAAATAATGCTCATTTTATTTTTGCTACAGTACGTTCTACCTCTATCTCTCCGAGATAGCTTTAATGAAAACATAAAACAAGTTATATATGATCTTGATAAATACATGAGGTAAGTAACAATTTATATGGATGAAAATGTTTGTTCACTTTGTTGCATAGCTTATTGGCATATTGAGTTTTATAGATTGGAACTTTATTATATATGCCTCAATCTTGTAGATCATTGTTATTTTCTTGCATCATTTGTAGGTGGATTTCATCTAAATGAATCCATAAAGAATATATTAGGTATTGGAAGAGAGAAATTCCTCGTCTAATGTGTGAAATGTAGAAGTATTTACCTCCTGTATTTTTCAATGCACAAGAACACTATCTCATACACTAAGTTGAGGAGATTGAATTGCATGGACTTGTACACACAAGATCAATGTGTATGCTGGAAAGGCATTTGAAGTCATTGAAGGATTTTGTTAGACAAAGAGCACATCTCGAGGGTTCTATTGTGTAGGGCTAAACGGTATATCAATCCATGGTGTACATTAGTTAGTATCTTCCAAATTTAGCAAAAAATATCAATATTCCTTGCATTTGGCATGTCAACTCCATCAACAAATTTTAAGGGGAGGTCCTGTTGGGGAAGGGTAGAACAAGGAAAGTGAAAGGTAACCAAATGGTGTATATTTAATTTATTATACAATTAATTTTTCAATTTCATATATATCTTACTCATGTAATTTTTATTATTCCATCAGTATTGTAAGGTAAACTTAATTGCCTTTAATGATAGTTAGTTTACAATTATTAATTGTTATTTTTCTGTATATTTGGTTGCTTATGGGATGCAGTACATTTGTACATTGCAAACAATCTTGATTGGATGGAGGAATGGATAGAACGATGTATAGAATTCTATGGTACCTTATCATGGGAAGGGGTGAGTAAATTGAGTAAAATGGTGCATCGTCATCGAGAAGAATATCCCGGTGAACTTACATAAAGGGAGACTGATTTAGCATGTGGTTTAAAAGATAAAAACACAAGTATATTTTATACCCTGATCATTTTTTTTTTATGTTTCCCATTATATAAATGTATTTCTTTTGTTTATTTATTCTTATATATTTATTTACTGAGTCGAGCAAGATGTAGATGATACACCACAATGCTATGTGGTACAATGGTCGTAAATTTTGCATCAAAAAGTTGGATGACAAGAAGAAAACATTTGATTGTGGGATAATTGCATTTTTTCAAGTCACTAATGTTTCCTCTAGAAGTGAAAAGCATATAGAAGTATCCGAAAATAGGTACTATGGTTATTTGGAAGACAGAATTGAGTGTGACTTTAATTCATTTAAAATAGTTATGTTTGAGGTCAAATGGTACAGGCTACAAATGAATGAACATGATACTAAAAGAATTGTTATTGAGCACACCAATGGATTTACCATGGTTAATACAAGGGAACTTGAACCGGGTACAGAGCCTTATGTTCTTCCAAGTCAATGTGAGCAGGTATTTTACTTAGGGGTTCTAGGTAAAGCATGTTGGTCATACATTGTTAGATTTGATCCAAGACGAAGACCGATCAAGTATAATCCAGTAGATGAAGAAGACAATGTCGAAGAAGAAGGTGATGCATATCAGGAGCAGTTGGCCACCGCAGATGTGTCAGATGAAGAATCTGATCAAGAAGTTGATCATCCAAATGGCGTAGCAGATGATTTTGAACTCAGTGATGACATTCGTGATGAATATATAACCAAAAATGACTTTGATGATGATGTTGATATGCGTGATCCTTTCAACGATAGCGATTCTGGATCAGATGAAGAAGTTGATGATGAATAATAGAAATCATCATCATCATCATGTTCATACTCATTAGAATAATAGAAACCATCATCATCTTCATCTTTATGTTCATCAATGATATCATAATCATCATCATCACCATCATCATATTCATATTTAATACCATCAATGGTATCATCATCATCATCATCATCCTGATCATCATCATCATCATCATCGACATCCTAATCAACCCCATCTTCATCCTCAGCCTCATCATCGTCATCAATGTTATCATCATCATCATCATAGTCATGATCACCATCATCATCTTCATCTTTAAGATCATCAATGGTATCATCATCATATTTATCATCATCATCATCACCATCCTAATCAAAGTCATCCTCATCCTCAACCTCATCATCGTACGCGGGTTTGAGGTCAAAAGCTGCGTATACGTGCGAGTATAGCTTTAAAAGTCGCGTATAGGTATAAACAAGTGATTTTTGGGGATAATCTTGGAACATCAAAGTATAATATAAGTCCATGGGGTCCAAAGAGTTTGCAGAGGGACATGGAAGGACATAAAGGTGTGATCTACTAGGTGTGGTAAAATCAGCTATAACATATGCCCCCGAGTGTGTGAAGTCAGAGGGTTAACATGATGACCGAAATACATTCTATAATCCATCCCAGAAGTGGAGTAATGAAGACCCATGTGGAAGAACCAGCCACTCATCAATACAATACAATGATCAATCCTTGCATGTGACTGCAAATACGTATTGTAGTCCCAAATACATAAGAGTGTTGAAATATTGTAACTTTGAAGAATATTCTATATGTATATTTTTGTGGTCCTCGATGGTCCTACCGGGAGAACCACTTGTATTACATTGTACCCCAATGCTCCTAATCGGAAGAACTAATAAGAGTCACGAGGTAGTCCCCTCTAATTGTAAAGGTGGGTCATCAGCACCCCAGTGTGGTTACTTGAGCCTACATGTGTAACTCGAGCCTACATGTCGAATGAGTTAACTTAAGTGAACGGATGAATATAAATAGAGGTGTAGTGCTCCTCATTTGTAACACACACTCTCACTTGAGTAGCGCACTTGTGGAGGAGAGAATTAGCTGGAGAAGGAGGAGGATCAGGTTTTTGATCTCCTTGTTGGTTTTACCTTTTTTACCTTTTTGGGGCATCTATATTGAGGAAGCTTTTGCTGGGTTTTTCCCAGGATAAATTTTTGTTGTTCTTGTGATACTGTTTCTTTCAGTGATCTTGTTTATATGCTTTTGTTATGGAAATGAAATGAAATACTGATGTTTTAGCTAAGCATATAAAAATTCAACAAAGAGTACAATGGCCATGAATAGGCATGATATACAAAGTGTCATGTGGTCATCGCCACATACAATATACAATGAATCAAGATCTCCATAAGGATGAAGATATTTGATATATGCTAGAATTTGATCATGAGAGTTGACATCTCATGAATACTGGCACAAACAAGGAAGTAGCATATATGGAATGCCACCAAGCTGTAAGGTATTCTACACTAACTACTACAAGTACATGTCCTACTATGTGAATAAATGTGTTGAGGTCGAACATAGTAGTCCATCATCTAATTACTGGTCATTAATGTATACCATTAACAAATGCGAGATAACCCACCGATAATGAAAATGGGAATCAAGGTACAGAGTGCAAACTAACAAGTGTGAATAGATGTGTTGAGGTCAAACACTTGGAAGAATCCATCGATCATGGGACATTGATGTATTCCCAAAAATGTCGATGGCGAGAGAACCTACCATTGATGACTGTAAGTCTCAAGGAACTCAAACGACTCTAGACTCCTATTCCAGAATAATGATATGAAGTCGATGGAATGGAATCCACTAGAAGGAGGGAATTAAGGCATCCCCCATCAACCAACATAGGGTACTCAGCAACACTGTATAATGTGGAAGAACTCGAACAAGATGTGCACAAACTAGTAATAGTACTGGGAATGGCCGACATGCAAAGTCAAGATAACTGAGGAATGGCCGACTTAGGCTTCAACTTCCTTAGAAAAAGAGCATAAGGAAAATGGTGACTGAAGGTAGGTAGCTATGACTCAATATGCAAACTGAGACATCTTTGCGACATAGGAGGCATCGATAGAGGCTCCATGGGGATTGGAATCATAACCAGTTAGTGGAGATAAAATCAGAGTAACGAGTACAGCTTCTAAAGTCAAACTAACAACCCAACCAATGGAAGTGATGTACAATGCTCTGTTCGAAGGAGACACGACTCGACTGCTGCCAAAGATAATATCATTTCCCATACGTATTTTTATGTTTTTTGATTTTTTTGGACTTTTTTTCAGATACTTTGAAAAGATTGGAAAAGAATAAAAGTGCTTTATAGTACATAGCTAGGAGGAGACGAGTGTCAAGGACAAGCAAACTAGTTCCAAGTAGTGGAACATTCCTATGTTCAATGCAAGGAAGTATGTGCAAGATAATGACACTCGGGGGAAGGTCTCCTCCTGGTAAAGGGGTGATCAAGTTGTAAAGGATATGAAAAAGGATGTGCTTAGCTAGACATGAAACATGCTCGGGCTACATGGCTTATAAATCTGAAGCAGGGAGCCGGCATAAAGCTCAATAAGGCAATAAAAACTCATGAAATGCAATTACAACTTGATATATACAAGGGAATCCCTGGGAAAAGGCCAGTAGAAAGTTTAAGAGGAATATGAAGCTCTTGCTCAAGGACATGGCAGGACTAAAAAGGGACTCCCCAAACCTAAAGGAGAAATCTCAGCATGGGAACCAAATGAAAAATAATATCTAACTAGGGTGCCCATGTATTGGGAAGCTCTACCACTCACATAATGTCACTTCTAACAATAGCATGAAGCTTTCGTGACACTATGGAATGGGTTCGTACCTAAGGTTAAGATGAAATGGTCATAAGGTCATGCAAAATGCAAGCGAATGTGAAATCCCAACCTATATTCTAGTTCAGACATTATACCTGTGATAAGCACAAATGGATCAAAGAATCGGTCAAAATGTGCTCAAAACAGGCCCCTACAACACAATATTAGGCCAAACGGTCCAAAAATGGTCAAAACTATAGAAAAGTGGGTGAAAATTTCAATTTTTTTTTCTATAAAATAGTAAATTTTTTTTTTCCATACCGTTTGGAAATTTACCCACCATAGTGTTTTTAGACCAAAAATTTGAAATGCTGATCCTGGGAGCATTGGTCGACGAAATCGCATACCGTCTGGTTCAGTTAGATCATCATGCCATCCTCTTTCATTTTTATGCTTTTATTTTGATTTTTCAGTGGTCAATTTTTTATTTTGGGCCATCCCAAAAAGGTGGTTTCGGTCCACATGGAAAACTATTGTTTTTTCACGTATATGGCTCAACATACACGAAGAAACCCATGGTACCAGCATATGTACGTGCCTTTTTTGAAAATAGTCGCGTATAGGGCCGCAAATAACAAATTCAAGCTCAAAGAGTCATTAAACTTGGAAATTCTTGTGCAGGATGGTCTTAGAGTGGAGAGAATGTGAACATGAAGATGTTGATAGGGATGTGCAAATTGATCTCATGGATCAACAAGATTTGAGGGATTGTGGTTTATACAAGTTCTTGCACCTTGGTAGCTTGAGGGAAAAGCCAAGGCTACTCCAAATGGTAGTAGAATATTGGGATCCTTACTTAGAGACATTCTAGCTAGACGGGATACCCCTCAGCCTTGGGGTTGAGGATATCTATTTCATTACAGGACTGTCTCATAGAGGGAAAGTGGTGAACCTATGAGCTCATGGGATAGGATGTGGTATCACCATAGAGGAATATATTGTTGTTTATTGCCTCCTGGATATGAAAAATGTTGGGATTCAAATCCATACAAACTCGATCTAGAACCTAGGGCTAAAGGCCATACTGTTGGCACTTGGTAGGATAGTTGGGTTGGAATCCCTCCACTGGGATTCTAGGCCGTTGATGTTATATGTGATGGAGTTTATGTGGCCTACCATTTACGATTGGAGTACCTCACTACTGAGCAACATGAAGAAGCATCTCATAGATTGGAAGATGGGAAGGGTGAGGAACTTTGGATTCAGAATCATCTTGAGTGCTTTATTTTTTTAACGTGTGCTGGGTCTAAGCCCAAGAGTTGAGATTTCCCCACATGTTGATCGAGATCCGGCTCAACTGCACTGGGAAAATTTCATGCAGAGACTAGGAGGGGGGCGAGTGGCCAACCCTTACCCAACAGATTTCTTTCTCTGGTGGCGTAGACAAATTATTTCCGTAGACGACTATGCCTATGAGGGGATATACTTCTGTGGAGACCCTGATATGCCAATTCCACCAGGTTTTACATATGGAGAGATAGGTAAGAATCCCAAATCACACTTATTTTTTTGAATTATTAATTTTTTTTGTGTTTTTTGATATATGGAAATAAAAAAGACATGTTTTTGGTGTGATGACATATAGTGATACTTGGTCATATACATGCAGATGTGGGTCCTAGATGGCCATATGGTTTCCATCGTCATCGAAAGAGTGGGAGAGGTGATGACATTATGGGTGTGGATGCAGATCGTACGCTCCAAAGAATTCACACAAAATTTGTTCGATTGACACATATAGTACCCATGGAGCAAGTCAAGGACTTTCCTGAGGCCATGAAATGCCAGGTGGTGGGAGTATCACAAGCATGTATTCGCTTGTTCTAACAGATATCTAGAGTCATAGTATGCTATCATGATCAGCACCCTCCTCCCTAGGCTTAGAGGCCGGGGTGTACATTTTGTTATGATGATCGTGTAGTATATTTTGGTGGCTCGGAAGCCCCATTTTTGTATATTACATTTATGTATTATGACACCGCATTTTGGACTTATATTTTAATGAAAAAATACTTATGATGATCGATTATTATATTTACATGTGTAAATGTGTTTGTGAATGCTTTATCGTTTGTGAAACAAATTCCAATATAGTACATAATTTGCATATGAATCAACAACCTGATTAAAATTTCTTGTAATATGGATGTATGTTATGTTCTCGAATTGTCGTTCTAGCAAACTTACACTCAAGAACATTCGTAATAAAGTTGGATCCCTAACATGATACAAGAAATTTAGCTGTGAGACCACTAACTGTGAATCAAGACGTACCTCAAGAGAGTGAATATCGTGTGAAATGGCATCACACAACAACTCAATCATGACACTATACTCAGCAACATTGTTTGATGAAGGACATAAATATACACCTCCTAAAGACACCATTTGACCTGTAGGAGTATAAATCACTCAAGCAACCGAAGCTGAGTTTTGAGTGTGGTGGCTAGCACCATCAATGAATCCTACATAAACTGAAGACTCCGTCGACATCTACCACAACAAACGGAAGAAAGTCAACAAAATCGATCAACACAAGAAGACCAAACTAAGCTATGCAAATGTACAATAATATACAAAATATTATCCTTCGCTGAAAATCATGCATACTACTTTTTAAGATAGAGTCTGTTTCTAGGCTCCGCCAAGGCCGTCCCTTCATAATCGACTAACTCGTAGTCACTTTTCTCTAATAGTCGCTTGACCCCGTAAGGCCCATGCCACATAGGGTTAAAATTTCCTACCCCTAAGGGTTCCTTAGCTTGGTCCCACAAAAGAACCAAGTCACCTTCACTAAACCTCCTATGATGGACAAACTTATCATACTGGACCTTAGTGCAATGATTATTAATCTCAAGAGCCAATAGAGCATCTCAACGCTACTCATCAAGTTGCTCTAAGTGGACCAAATGTTATTCCAATGCGGAAGTCTCTGGTAAAATCTCCACGGCTAGCTTCAAAGAATCCATTTCGCACTCAACCAGTAAGATCAACTCCACCCCATGTACAAGATGATATGGAGAAAAATATGTGGCAGTCTTGACTGCGGTTTGATAATCCCGCAAAGAAGGATATAACATGATATGCCAATTGGTCTTGCTTTGCACGATGGTTCGTTGGAGGATGGACTTAAGTGTCTTATTCACTGCTTAAACCTATCCATTCACTTGAGGATAGTAAGAAGAGGAATGCTCTTTCTTATACCCTAACTTCAAAGACAACTCAGCCATCATCTTGTTCTGAAATTTCATGCCATGTTGAGTGACAAGCTCCTTCGGGATACCGAACCTGGTGATAATATGATTGAATTTGAAATGCATGAATGTCTCTCACTGTCGGCTTTAATAGTGGGTAGAGCCTATGCCCACTTCGTGAAATAATCGACAACCACAATAACATGATGGTGCCCCCTAGTCGAAGCTAGGTTTCAATCCATAAAATCGAACCCCCACCTAGTGAAGAGATCGACGGTGATAATCGAATGCAAAGGGGCAGGACACGAGCGCATGTTCCATGCAAACACCTAGCAAGGGTGGCATCACTTGACCACATTGACGCAATATTTAAAGATGGACGACCAAAAGTATCCCGCTCTCAAAATATTTTGAGTTGTAGAAATCCCTAATAAATGACCACCACACCCCCCTTTGTGGCAATCATTCAACACAACCTCAACCTCTACATGATTTAAGCACCGATGCAAAATGGAATCCATCCCATGACGATACAAAGTGTTATCCATAATGAAGTAATTCTTCGCTACATGATGTAGTCACATCTCATGAAAGGTGAGAAGAACCTTCAAGGTTTGTAAGTAGACAATAATGTCCCGATACCATGGGTCTACAGTCAAAATTAGAAATATATGCTCATCGAAGAAAGAGTCCTCATGAACCTCCCCCTCATCCAAACTCGGAAAATCAGATATCAGCTCAGGAAAAATTAATGACTTCTTCGACTTCACCGAAACAAAATCGAGGTCAAATTATTGCAAAATCACAATCCATTTATTATACTTTACCCTGTCATCCTTCTAGTGAGAATGAATTGAAATGGATTAATGTGAGCCACCACAAAAGTTTGGAGAATAAGGATCTAATGCCTCAAACGTTGGACCGCATGGAAGGTAGCTAAGGCTAACTTCTCGGCATGAGTATAACGAAGCTCCGCATCAATAAGGTTTTGGCTAAGATAATAGATAACATGCTCGTGAAGTTATTCATCCTCTTGAACCAATACCATACCAATCATATCTTGAGACGTGGCCACATGTATCAAAAAGTAACAACTATAGTCTAGTGGACTAAGCACGGGGGCCGATTCCAAGGCTCTCTTCAAAGCATTGAAAGACTCCTAGGCTCGCTCATCCTAGATAAATGATGCGTATTTCTTCAACAAACGCATGAAGCCTTTAGTCAAATTAGGAAAATTGACTATGAATCTTCGCAAGAAGTTCACCATACCTTACAAACATTGAATATGTCGAATATTAGGCAGGGGAGACAATTGAAGTATTGTCTCAACCTTCAAAGGGTTGACCCTTATACCCTCCCTCGAAACAATGAACCGTAGTAAGAGACCAACCTTCACACAAAATATGCACTTATGAGGATTTAACTGAATTTGATAACGATGACATCTTTCGAAAACCAAATGCAAGTGATAAGGATGACGCACCCTCATATGAGAGTGAGCAGCTAAGTCATGCAAATAAACTTCAATTATCTTTTTAAGATCATGAAAGGAAAAGGTCATATCCCGTTGAAAAGTGGCTCTAACATTTTTAAGGCCGAAGGGCATCTTCCGATATGAAAACGTTCCCCAAGGACAAATGAAAGTAGTCTTATGTTGGTCCTTGGGTTTAATCTGAATATAATTATATCCTAAAAAATCCATCCATAAAAGAGAAAACTTTTCTCCCTGCACACTCATCCAAAATCTGATCAATAAATGGTGTGGGGAAGTTATCCTTAGGACAGGCTCGATTCAAGTATCTAAAATAAATGGATACACAGATCGTTTCCTGCTTCTTATCCACCGGAATGGGGTTTGACACCCACTCCATCAAGGGAACGGGATAGATGAAGCCAACTTTGATAAACTTCTCTATCTCTTCCTTAATAGCGGGTGCTTTCCTAGGATTCATCGCCCACAAACGCTGTCGAACAGGTTAGGCATCCGGATAGGTTTTAATTTCATGGTTGACGATACGAGGGTCAATTCCTGGCATCTCCTCATATGACCAAGCGAACACATCTAGAAATTATTTAAAAATCTAAGTGTATTCTCTAACCTCATTGGGGGAACAATCCACCCCAATGTACACATTTTAAACCTTGCTAGGAACGTGAGAAATGTTGATAGGTATAGTTGGTGACAAGTTGTCCATGTTCCCTTCAGCATACTTGCTAGGAGAGCCTAATGGGACCATGGACCTACCAACTTTATTGCTAAATATGGCTCTATAGTCATCACACTCTATATCATCAAGCTTGGTAAGGAAGTAATATCTATGATGCAAATATCCCCAAGGAAGTTCAACACCTGACATAGCTTTGAGAATAGCCTCATCTGATGGAAAAATGTCATCGAAGCAGTTGTGAGAGTGAGATGACGCAACTGCCCAAGCAGGAAGTGCATAAGGGTCCTCCTCCTCCGTTCGTGAAGAGGAAGGACTAGAATCTACAACTGAATCAATATTAGCTTGATAAGACACCAATGTTCTAGACAACGACATGTATGTATTGGAAGGTAAAGGATATTCACCTGAAGTACTCAGAGAAGGAAGAGTCCAAGGATCCTCCATATGCGAAAGACAAAAAGGAACCGAGCTCAATGATGTGGAATCCTTACCAAGACTAGAACCCATCATAAGAACAAGCACGTAACAATTAAAAGTTCCCATCAACGAAAGATACATGCCCACCTCGACACTCTTATTTGCTGACTGAGAATGATCGATAACCTAGATTGAAGCTCCCAACGATGCTTTCAAACTATAATTATCAAAATTTCTATGATCGATCGTAACAATCTTCCCATCCAAAGGAAAACAAACAACCCAGAATAGGGATGACATGAACACTTGCATGCTATAAATCCAGTTCCTACCTAGTAAAATATTATAGTCAAGGGGTGCATCAACCACCTCAACCTCGATCACAACGGTCTTCCCTCCAAATTGGACCTCAAGGGAAGGAATTATACCATGCGGCCAAAAATATCTTCCGTCAAATGCAGTCAAAATGGTGCTCGACTTAGACAATGCAGGAGAACCCAAACCCTTCCAACATGCTAAAGACATCACGGAAGCCACAACGCCTTCATCAATCACTATGCGCTTGATGGTGTTGTTTGGACAATATACATTAACCAAAAGGGACACTTAGTAAGGCAAGCAAGGCTGGACTCCATGAGTTTCAAATTTAATCACTAAAGGAGAGCTTCCATCAGCCACTCCAAAAGAAGACAACAAGACCTTCCTTTGCGGAGGGCAAGTTTGAAGAACTTCTAAAGCAGACATTGCACAAGGAGTCTGGCCCAAGTACTCAACAATAGAATATTTATAGGCAGCTCGGGCATTAGGATTGTGCTCTAAACACTTTAAGACTCCATTAGGAATGCGAGGCAAAGCCTCAGTATTTTCAATATGCAAAGGGCTCTCAGGTGGAGCAGGTTCTTTCCCTAGGTCAGGTTGCAATGTACCATAATATTTAGCACACGTCACAACATTTTTGGAATCCATCATGTTTATGAAACCATGGGCACTAACAGTTTTTGACTGGTTTTGAGTCCCACCAGAAGCACTATCAGGGTCCATGGTCCTCGATTTCATATTTTGGTTCTGCGGTAAAGGATTTGTCAACATAGCTGGGTTCTGTGTGATGAAATTTGAGGCATCTTCTATCCGAGGGAACAAGTGAGTGAGGTAATAATCCCTGCAAAGATTACAAGGAAATTTAACCTTATGTTTAGGTTTCTTGTCCCCCCCAATATTATTGTTGTTCTTTTCATTATTGGAATTTTCATTCCTATTCCCACCCTTTCAATTGTTTTTACCTTTCTTCTTATTCTGTCCAGGTTGTTGGTTACCTTTCTGGTTCAACGATTGCACTAAAAGTAAATCCACCATTTGGGTGGGATGAGACGAAGCCATAGCTTGTCTCAACGCAGGCTGGTTAAGAGACAACTTATTCATTTGATTTGTAAGCTAGTCTACAGGTTTAGCACTTGCAAAGCCAATGATGTCATTGACATGTGGCCCATGTTTGAACTTAGGGTTGAAATTGGATCTAGGTGTGTTTGGTATGATCTCATACAAGAGCCCATATTGAGCATAAATCAAATCTAACTCCTGATCTTGAAAGATAGCTTGTTCCTCATTCTGCACTCCGGATGTGGAAACATCCTTCACTATATAATGAAATAAAGATTTGAGGAACCACTCCAAAAGGAACCCTGGTGGAATGAAGGCCTTAATCAATCTCTTCCATCTACGCCACTCTTGAATGTGATTAGAGATATGGGTGGCTTTGTCTTGCTGAAATGTCAACAAGATTTCAATACCAACATCGTAACACACGGGTAGCTAAAATTGATTGATGAAGGTCATAACTAAGTTATTAAATGTCGTATAAGTACCCCCAAGCAACTCTATATACCACTTTGCAGCAGGACCCATGAGGGTGCATTGAAATAGTCTTAAACAAACATAATCATGATTCAATGAGTTTGAAGAGCACCACAGGTGGAAAGTCATAACGTGCTCACCAGGGTCTTCACCAGTCTTACCTTCGAACTTGGGAATGTCCGAAGGAAGCTTAGAAGGAACGACTAGCCATGATGGGTCATGAGATACTAGATCATTAGTCAATCTCGAAAAGTCAGGTAAATTTAACGTTGCAAGGAAAGGGAGCCTAGGTTTAGCCATCTGATTCCATGCTCCTTGATAAGGTTGGTTCACATAGGTCTGATTGTTATAAACACCATGGCCTTAGCCAGTGGGATAGTAACCTCCTCCCATTTGGCACATATAGGGCTGCATGGGAATATGATAGTTCATATTACCTTGAGGTTGGGGTCCTACGAAGCCATAGTTAGGAGACTGATAAGTGGGTTAATACCCAGACCCATAAGATGTATAAGTTTGTCCAAAAGGTGGTTCATAAGACACTCCATAAGATGGTACATACCCTATGGACACATGAGGAGGCACAAATCCTTGTGACACTATAGTGTGAGCAGATGCCGGATGAACATGGATAATGGTACAACTCCGACCTGAAGGACCATGGGAGTTAGAAGGAGGATGTGTCGTCAAAAATTCATTTGAAGGAACTGATGTTGAAGATGATGGAATATGGGAAGGGATGTAACTTGTGCCCCCAATATTCACATGTCTAGGGTTAGTTCCACAAACAGGAACACTAGTACTAGGCCTAGGGTGTGTGTGTGAAGGTACTTCCATCGCGGGGGTGGAAGGTGCAGTATGACTACTACCGAACCTCTCAGCATGGAAAGTGTTACGGAGAGAAATTCCTATGGCTTGGGGTACCACAATAGACAACTTGACTCTAGAAATAAATCCTTTCCAATATGCAATAGAAATTAAATGTCTAACACTAAAGGATCAGACCTTGTACCTTATTCCGGATAGTTGAAGTAGATCCCCGTTGAGCTTTCCAATCTTCAGCTTGAATTGATCTATTCCTTCCTCAACAATAAGTAAACAATACAAGCATTCTATATATCATGGTGTTAGATCTATTCTAGCATATATAATCAATAATGTATAAGCATTTGACATAATCCAATGGAGAACATATTCATTCAAACACACATTATTGGACAGGAAAAGATATTTCTATTAATATAAATCAGAGATTACAAGATACAACCTCTGACGGCACATCTGTGAACCGGAGAAACTGAATCCCCCACTTGGGCCTCCACCACTTCAATCCTCCATCTCTCAATATCAAGCTCACAAGAAAAATGCAAGCTTGGGAAGAACACAAAAGTGCTCCAAGGGACAAAGGGATGCAGACTCAAGCATAAGTTCCAGCAACAATGGACTATAGTTTAGTTGCTCTCAATTCTCTCTTATGCCTTCAATGTACCAAGGGGTTCCATATATAGCTTTTCAAAGGGGTAATGAAAGGTCGAATCCGAGCGATATCAAGGCATAGGGAAGGCCAGGAGTCAAATGAGTCAGATCCATGTCAAGGAAAACTCCAAAAGGATTTGGATTATGCACACATCCCGATGTATGCGGTTTTGGTAATCAAACCCGCGTATGCACGTGCTTATAGATTTAAAAGTCGCGTATAGCATTTTTCATGTGTTTTTAGGGATGGTCAAGGAAACATCAAAGGACAAAAAGTGGTCCATAGGGTCTAAGGAGTCTACAGCAAGACAGGGAAAGGCCATACAAACTGTGATTCACCTAGAGTGGTGAAATCTGCTATAACAGATGTCCCCTAATGTGTGAGGTCAGAGGGGTCATACAATGGCCAAAATAAATTATAAGTCCATCCCAGAAGTGGAGTGATGAAGGATCCCAAATGGAAGACTAGCCACCCAATTAGCATAGTACAATAATACAACTCTGCATATAACTGCAAATACATATAGCAGTCCCGTATACATAAGAGTACAATGGCCATGAATAGGCATGATACATGATATCACATATGTGGTCATTGCCACGCACAATATACATAGATCAGAATCTCCATGATGAAGATATACAAAGGACCATGATCTCCAAAATGGTTGAAGATATACAATAGATCAAGATCTCCATAGTGGCTGGAAATGTCTGACATATACTGGAATCAAGTCACGAGAGCTGAAATCTCATGAACACTGGCACGATCAAGGAGGTAGCATATAAGAGATGCCACCAATATGGAAAGTCTTCTACACAAATCGCTATGAGTACATGTCCTACTATGCGAATAGAGGTGTCGAGGTCGAACATAGTAGTCCATCGTCTGATTTCTGGTCATTAGCCAATTCTGTTACAGAGAGAAATTCCTATGGCTTGGGGTACCACAACAGACAGCTTGACTCTAGAAATCAATCCTTTCCAATATGCAATAGAAATTAAATGTCTAACACTAAAGGATTAGACATCGTACCTTATTCCGGACGGTTGAAGTAGATCCCCGTTGAGCTTTCCAATCTTCAGTTTGAATTGATCTGTTACTTCCTCAACAACAAGTAAACAATACAAGAATTCTATATATCATGGTGTTAGATCTATTCTAGCATATATAATCAATAATGTATAAGCATTTGACATAATCCAATGGAGAACATATTCATTCAAACACACATTATTGGACAGGAAAAGATATTTCTATTAATATAAATCAGAGATTACAAGATACAACCTCTGACGACACGTCTGCGAACTGGAGAAACTGAATCCCCCACTTGGGCCTCCACCAATTCAATCCTCCATCTCTCGATATTAAGCTCACAAGAAAAAAGAAAGCTTGGGAAGAACACAAAAGTGCTCCAAGGGACAAAGGGATGCATACTCAAGCATAAGTTCTGGCAACAATGGACTATAGTTTCGTTGCTCTCAATTCTCTCTTATGCCTTCAATGTACTAAGGGGTTCCTTATATAGCTTTTCAAAGGGGTAATGAAAGGTCGAATCCGAGCGATCTCAAGGCATAGGGAAGGCCAGGAGTCAAATGAGTCAGATCCATGTCAAGGAAAACTCCAAAAGGATTTGGATTATGCACACATCCCGATGTACGCGGTTTTGGTGATCAAACCTGCGTATGTACGCGCTTATAGATTTAAAAGTCACGTATATCATTTTTCATGTGTTTTTAGGGATGATCAAGGAAACATCAAAGGACAAAAAGTGGTCCATAGGGTCTAAGGAGTCTGCAGCGGGACAGGGGAAGGCCATACAAAGTGTGATTCACCTAGAGTGGTGAAATCCGCTATAACAGAAAGGAAAGGAAGTGCCCCTAGGTGCAACACCAGGGTCAACACCCGATACAAATTTGGGTGTCGGACAGGTCTTGGGAAGGTCTAGCATGCCATACGTAATTGTGCTAGTGCAAGTGGGTGCATGGAGAGTCTCACCGCTTGGAATGTGTGACCAATACCGGTGGTCTGCGCTTAATTATTCTGGAAATTGTGATAAATAATCATGTGGTGTCCCAGCCACAGGGTGGTCGGAACCTATTGAAGTCCCATACGCACTTGAAGGTGCAACTTGCCACACAGGAGGTGGATAAGGGGGAATTTTTGAGATCTCAAACTCATGGTGACTCATGGTGAGATCTGTGTGTGAATAAAAGTGAGGATTAGTCCACCTGGATTGTTTGGTTCTCTCTCCCAAAGGAGGAGGAGATGTAGAAGGTGGAAGACCTGCTAAACGACGGGGCACTACACTCGAATCCACTATGACTCAACAAAAATAAAACACTCAATCTAACTACACAACCCTAAGCAATATAGTGTACATAGAGCACACTCCTAAGAAAATCAACAACAAAAAAACAAGCAAACCAAGGGGAGTGTATGTGAGCTCCCAAATGCAGCAGGTATGTCTTGCCTAGTAGAGGCTTGAGACTCCCATACACTACAAGCAGAGGTACATAACCAATTATAGTGGCCCTCAACTTCAACACGTAAAGCGATAGTGCTTTTCAACCCGTACTTGGCCATGACACCTACAAAATAACCTATGCAAGTACCCCCTACGATACCTAGATAAGGAAACTAAGGTCACCCCAATATAACCAATGCTTAGGAGGACAGTCGTAGGAGGGATCGATAGTATGGGCAGGGTAGCAAATCCCGAAGCTCGAAAGCACCAACCGGTACCTCAAAATCCCCTATATATGAATACAATCTTAGAAATATATCTGGCGCTCACAGAAAGTGACCAAGGGATATCCCAATCACAATCATGTACGCTGCCTCATGCTTAACTCATGTGTAAGAGGATCATCCTGAGAAACACCAATTATACCAAGGATTTCTCTCTCTCACCTAGACAAACACCTACTTGTTGTGTTTAGCGGTCTTGGAGAATTGACTCACAATGAACTATTCCAAGACTCTAAAACCTAATCTTGTTGGTGAAACCCATAAAAGCAAAATGTGTAGCTCATTTTAGTTAAGTTTTGATTTTAATGGCTGTGATTACTCAAAGGGAAATGGTCGTGCAAATAATGATATTATGACTCAGTAGTGAAATAAATATGCACACCTAACAAACAATGCCAAGTGCAACTTTGTCAAATGAAAAACAAGGTATGCCACTACATGAGATGAAAACTTTTTTCCTTCAAATAAAAATGCAATCATTCCTAAATGAAAACCTAACTGTAGCTTCAATAAGCAAACCTGATGCAAGTACCATGCAAGTGCAAGAATGAAAAAATTCATAAGTATGCAAAAGCAAAATATTTTTGTATTTTTTGAAATGAATGAGATGTAAAAGAAACAAAAAGACTCTACCACTCTTAGACCCTGCAACCACTAACAGACAACAACCAAGCAAGGAACCAAGATAAAAGAAACCTAATGCACTAATCCCAAAACAAAAAGGAAGAAATGAATGAAAAGAACAAAACCTAATTAAAAATAAATCAAAAGGGGTCTCTGGTCAGAAACAGAGGCTGTATACAGACACCAACAACACCCAAGAAGACTCAGCAATCATCAAAACCCACCCAACAACATTCAATCCTCTAAACAAAGCTCAAAACAAAAGCATAAATGACTCTTCGGAGTAAACCTGTGTACATACGTGAGAATTCAGGAGAAAACCATGTGTACACGTGATTGTGAAGAAAATACTCGTGTATAGGAAAAAAAAGAGGGCAATGATAGGCCAAGGTCAAATTACTCCTACAGGTTACTATTGGGAAAACATACCTCTAGACACGACATTGAAACATATAAATAAAGAGTAATTCAAGCACATTGTATACACAATCCCCAAAGAAAAACAACTAGGAACCTCCCTAGTGGAGTCTCCAATTCTTCTACAGAGAGAAACTTCCCATGGCTTGGGGGTACCAAAACAGACAGTATGACACTAGAAATCAATCCTTTCCAATATGCAAGAGCAATATAATCATCTAACACTAAGGGATATAGATCATACCTTATTCCGAACGGTTGAAGTAGATCCTCGTTGAGCTTTTCCAATCACACTTGTATTTCAAATTTGCTTTCAACAACAACAAACAAAGCAAGCTTGATATATAATAATGTGTTATACCTACTCTAGAATATATAATCAATCATGTATAATCAAGTAAATACATCCATGGATTCAATATTAATATTTAACAAGCACATGTATTGGACAGGAAAAGATATTTCTATTAATAAAACACAGATACAATAGTGACAAACTTTGTTGACACTTCTGCGAACTGGAGAAACTGAGTCTTCCACCTGGGCCTCCACCACTTCAATCCTTCATCTCTCGATAACAAGCTCACAAAGCAAAGGAAAGCTTGGGAAGAATACTATGTGCTCCAAAGGGACAAAGGGATGCATATTCAAGTATAATAAAAACTGAGGCAATAATGGACTATAGTTTCTTAACTCTTCCATTTCTCCTCCTTTAATGTATCCAAGAGGATCAATATATAGCACTCCAAAGAGGTAATGGAGGGTCAGGTGCAAGAATTCTCAAGGCATTTGGAAGGCCAAGAGTCAAGATATCCGAACCACTATGAGGAAAACTCCAAAAATATTTATCTTCATGCACACTTCCCAATGTACATGGGTTTGAGGTCAAAAGCTGCGTATACAATTGAGTATAGCTTTAAAAGTCGCGTATAGGTATAAATAGGTGATTTTTGGGGATAATCTTGGAACATCAAAGTATAATATAAGTCCATGGGGTCCAAAAAGTCTGCAGAGGGACATGGAAGGCCATAAAAGTGTCATCTACCAGGTGTGGTAAAATCATCTATAACAGTATGGATGTATTTACTCAACCTTAGAGTGCTAACTAGGGGAGTTTATTGTTATTGGGTGTCATGTCCCCTCCCCTCTACTCGCCGAGAGAGAGGACGTGACTTGACTGCTCTGTCTATCAAACAAGAAATCTAGCCCCATGAACAAAATCTAAAATGCATAGATAGTAAAAATACATATGCAAATATATACCATATGAAAATACAACGAAAGCAAATACATTCATTAAAGCATTCAACATGTTCATGATAATTTTAAACAAATACATTGCAGAGAATATACAAGAGAGAACTTATGTTGAAAATGAGCTTCCCCGTAACTAGCTATGTTGCTGCAACGTTCCATCCAACCATAGGCTAGTTGTGTTCATCAATCTCTCAGCACAACTGCCACCCTCGAGTTGGGCATGGTTTCCACAAGGAACTAGGGAACACCAGGCTCACACATAGCCAAATACACATCAGTTTCAACCAAGCCAATATACAATTGGGTTTATCGGGATGCTAAGGCAGTGGAAAAGGAGAATTGCTAATCTAGTGAACTAAACCACAGAGCTATGGACACCTGCACAAGATCTATCTAACTTAGCCTCCACAATACCTACACACCTAAAACAAGTAAGCATTCCCTTCACTGCTACATAGTCCCTCAGGCCATTCCTTCCCTTCCAGTGCTCTTCAGGGTGTTCATAGAATATTAGCCAATCCCTCTTGATCTTTCTATGAGGTTCTGTTATCGGATAAATCCACTAAAGCAGACTCAAGCCAGATCTCCCTAGTCCAAGTGGATCTAGAGCAAATCAAATACAGAATACAATCTACTTTCCCAGATCAATCAGAAATGCAAAGTCACAGATAGATCGCTTACTTGCAATATGAAAATCCTCTTCTCTCCTTGTTGATCCAAGCTCCAGAATCTTCAGATCTTCAGCTGCAAAACTCTGTAGAGAAAGTGGAAACAAGCAAACAGTACATGCATATCCAAACATGAATTTATCTAAGCTAACAATCAAGGAAGAAAGATATAAACATTATTAACACAACAATGTTGATGGAAAGAGATTTGTATTAATGTAATCAAGGAGATACATAGAATTACATAAAAGAGGGGATGTCACAATCTAGCCTTAACGCTGCAATATTCCATCCAACAATCCAAGCCAAACCTCCAAAGAAATATAATATCCTCCCAAAGGATCATAGGGATCACCTAGAAATTTCTAATAGCCTCTCTCTTTATGGGTTCTCTCATTGACATTTGGCTCAAGGGAGAGAGGGTTTAATTTATAAGGCTAAAGGGATAGAGTAGGTTGAGGATTAAGAGGAAGAGTCTAAGGGATCTTCCCCATAGGTTAGGAACCGAATTCCACCTCACCTAGATGATAGGGATATACCTCCACCTCATCCACCTTCGATAAGGGCCTCAAAGCTCCATTTTTTTCCCTCAAAACGCCACTGACACATCTTCCATGAAGGGAAAGAGCACCGTCGACACACCTAGAAGTGGGAGATAGAGCACCGTCGACACACCTAGAAGTGGGAGATAGAGCATCGACACCGACACACCTAGAATGAAGGTAAAGAGTGCCATCAGCGCACCTAGAATAAAGGGGAAAAAGTGTTGAGCTTCCTAAAGAGGGAAAAAAGGTAGGAATAACCTCAATATCAATCCAATTTAGCAGAGAGAAATTTGGGGATTAGGAAAATGGTTGACACATAGATCAAGAGGACAAGAATTCGGTGTAATAGGTTCCTCTCTTCACTAGGTTTATCAAGCCAATTCTGGGCCTCTTCCACTCCTAAGTATTACATACCAAAACGGGGATGCACATAATAACAAAATACAAATGATGGGTTTGTAGAAAAATGTTTGGCAACCAAAAATGAAATTTCATATGTGGAAATCAACCCTAGGAGAGCAAATACAATTTTAGAAACATCTATGGGCTTCACAGGGGAAAAAACAACCTCTTCAAACCCCAAATTCATGGATCTCTTCTCCCATCGACTGTGCAACACCAAAAATAGATTTCCTAGCCATGGAAATGAAGGAAAATTGCAAAAAATGTGAAGGAAAATGCCCAGGTAGTTCCAACTACATGAGGAGGAGAAATGTATGGGTGAATAATGGAATGGGAAGCAATTTTTGGGTGATAACTTGCCCCATATGCAAAAATTCGTTTTCCAAAAATTATGGCTTTTCCCAATACGAATTTGATTGCCATACTCTTCCATTACCAAGGCATTAACTACCTCAACGAAATTCTGGAAGAAATAAATGATTGGGTGAATAAGACAAAAAGGGTAGTTGAGATCTTTATGGGTTCTCTCATTGACATTTGGCTCAATATTTTGAATAATTTCCCTCCCTATTCCTTGTGAAATCATGCCCCCATCACTTGTTTCATTGACATAACTATTTGTGGGTATTTTATTAAATTGCATGTTTACATGATGTATCAATTTATAATGTGCCTTGCTATCACGATAACCATAGGTATCGATTTTTAATTGCCGATACACAAACGCTAAATCCATGGTGGGGCCTCCGCCTTGAGCTCCTCACCATGATTTAATAATGGTATTTACATCAAATACAATTTTAATGCAATAGGGGTCAAAATCGGGATATTACATTGGGGGTAAATATTGCCCAAATAGAGAGGATTTTATTGTCCTTGCTGGTCTGATCTGTACCCATTGCTTGTGCAGTATTTATTCTATTGAATAGATCAAACATGACCTTTTTTCCAATTTTTTTTTAGACTAGTAAAAGGTACAATTGTAAAAACATGATTTTATGTGAACGGTCACCATAGGCATATAAAAGCCACCACTTTCATTCATGTAAAACATCATTCAACCATACATATATATAAGTTGTGTGATATGGGGAACGGGTATGTGTTTCTGAAACAAAAATGCATTTGAAATGTGACCCCTCCAATATTTGGAAATATGTATGAGTTGAAAGAGAAACATGCTTGAAATGTCATCCCTCAAAAATTTGTAAGTGGGGCACAATACGAGGAAATGGGTATGAGTTGTTGAAACACAAACTTGCTGGAAATGTGACCCCTAAAAAATTTGTAAACATGGCAGTGTGATGTGTGTTAAAAATGAGTCAAATAAAATCAAATCAGGGAAAATTTAGAGAAGGGAATTTATCATAGGAATTGCATTTTTGACTATACAAAATATGTTTTTCACACAGGAGATGTGTCTATACTGTCAGAAAAGTTTTTACAGGCCATACATAGGCATTTTTGTACCAAAAGTAGAATATAGAACATCTATAGTTGGTGTTGGGGTTTAGTGTTTATATTAGATTGATATGTTTTGGATGGTAGATACTATAAATGTAATTAGTAAAAGTATTTATTTTCCACAAAACATCAGCCAAACAACAAAAACAAACAATTGTTGGCATGCATGCAATATGTGAAATTAAGTATGTTTTCTTTCCTATTTCTACAGACTTCTAGGGAAAATTGGTTTTCATGATTTGGGATTCTACATATATAGATTTGAGGACAGCGAGGGGTTAGACTGTTATTTGGAGTAGTTGTAGCATCAGATTACACATTATTTTTCCACCTTCAAGTGTCCAAAAACACTACCACCACTGCATGGTATTGATCCTTTGGAAGTCTGTCACGAGTTGTCACTATTTTCATACAATCTCATGTGTAACATGTTGATTTACAGTTGTGCAGTGATTTGACTAGCTATAGTGCACTTATTTGATTTATTGTTCATCTAAAGTGTACTTTCACCTCATTTTTTTTTAAAATTCAATGTTATCACTGTCTTAGGAATCTGATCTCAACCACTTTAAATTCCATTAAGAATTTATCCTTGCTTTTGACTGCTTATGGGCAACTCAAGAGTGATTTTTATGTGTGTTGTTCAATTAGATTATCCACGCAGATCTATTAGTTTCATGATAGTATACAACCCCTTGGGACACTCCCATCCACACTAGGAAAGAACCAGTCCAAATAAATAGGAATTTAGTGGTGATAGGGATTGATTGCCTATAATTATTAGGCAAATTATCTTGTGTATATTTGCATGATATCAACGGTCCAACATATCAATATTTTGTGTTTTCTTCTACTAGGAAGCACCATCATCGTCACTCTCCTTGAGGGTATTCTTTACCATTTTAGCTTCACCCTTTCCAAGGCTCTTCTCTAGTCTTGGCCCATGTATGCCACTATGAGCGGGTTTCAATTGAATTCTACACAACTAGCCTCAGTGAAAGCCAAATATAACAAAATAGCTATATAAGATTCTTTCTAGACCAATCATCACTAGGAAGGACAATCTAATATTATTTCTATATCACCAGGACATTCCTCAGGTTCTTTCGCCATCCATGTTCTAATCATCAATTACAAATCATTTAAGAGAGGAACATTAAGATGTGGGAGAAGTACTATACAACTTTCTCCATCCATTATTTATGTAACTAGGCTAGGGCATATGAATAGGATTCCTAGTCTTATTACCTACAATTTACATTGAGGACTAACTAATAGGTTGGGCTCAACATCAAGTCTAATAAATAGAAAGGTTCATCAACATCAATAAGTATCAATATAAATTAGGCTAATTCCGCATCCATGTCTCAATCCAACCTAATCAACTATCATTATGAGCTAAGATGAGAGAACACCCTGCATCGTTAGTAAACAAAAGCTAGTACTTCACATAGCGATTAAAGATAGAATTGGAATAGATGAAACCAGTTTGAATAACCCTGACATATCCTGTTCATGTACATGATGCAAAATGTATACCTGGGTCATCGAGCCTGTCACAGTTGTTTTTAACACCTATACATCCAAGCTTGTTAGGAGAGGAATGCATTGATGTGATTATATATGAAACACCCTGTAACTTGAATGCTTAATTTGAAGAGTAACTATCATGCGAATTAAAATAGTAAATATAATGGTCCTCTTCTCTTTGGATTGTAGTTGAGATAAAATACCCTATAAGGAGGAAATACCACCCGGTGGTGAGAGTTAAAGACCTAAAGATATAAAACTCATGTCTAATATCTTATTAATACCCAACGTTGTACAACTTGCATCACCTGGTTATTTATAGTGAACATATAAACTAGCACCTGGCTCTTCATACATATATAACTTGATCAACTTGAAATAGGAACTCTACCAAGCTTCATACTTTACTCAACCTTATAACCCGTCCTAATATCTTCTACATCACATAGGGAACTTATAATTCACATAGGGAAATTTTACTTTCTCTTGCTTTGAATACTTAACATAGGTAAACGAAGGGTTGGTTTCTTTCCCTAATGAACATAGACTACTGACACCAGGATTTGCTACATACTTAACAAATGCTACTTGACTTACTTGGTTCCTACTGAACACCTAGAAAAAAAGGTAAGGAGTTTTTTTCATACTGTACTCTACTCTAAATGGTAAGTGGTCCTTGAATCATAAACTTGTTGACGACTTGAATCTTAATAGTATTGCTAAGATAATAATCCAACATAAAGCTCAAGTTGTTGTATAGGGTATCTAGATAATAAATGTATCCGTTGGTCTATTTTTTGTATTCGGTCTAAAATCTATGCTAAGTGAAGAATCAATCCTCCTCTTCCTGCTCTTAGTTGTTTCTAATATATCATATCCAATCCAAGATATACAAATAATAAATACCTTTCCAAGCTTTAACATATAATTTTATCGGTCATCTAAGTAAATAATAGATCCCTTTCCCGCTTATCCTCTTCCTTTCTCTATCTAAGTCTAAGATGTATAAGTAACTCATTATACATAGGTACAAGCCATAAATGCATAGGGACTCCCAAGCAATACCAACTAAAGGAGATATACAATCTAAACCTTATTGATAGCTGCAATTAAAAGGTAGTTCTAGAGAGCTGCAATGATAGGTTAGTTAGAGGTTTCCTTGTCTGACTAAAGAGGGTAGTTAGTGCTTAGTTTTAGTATATTCCTTTTATTATAGCTTAATCCTTGAGTAAGTATTTGATCCTATAGGTTCAAATTGCTATCCTACTCTTTATACTCTACTTAAACAAGACCAACTAGAGTTTCTATACCAATGTTCGATAACAATATTTCCTAAAGAAGTAGCTATACCTCATAAATAATACTTCAAAAGTAAATACATATTATAAAAAAATAATAAATAAAAGGAGCTAAAGGTTCACAAAGAATAATTTCTATCAATAGGAGCAAGGTTCAAGCTTATATAAATCCTAAAGAGTATGAGGTTAAGGTTCTTTTTTATATCTTTATCTAAATACCCTGTTGTATAGTTCAAAAAACAAAAGAGTATCTAATTCCTATACTACTTTTTATTAACTTAATAAAGTATTATTATTAGTTAGTAGAGATAAAATATTATTTGAATATATTAAGAGTTACAAGAGAGAATTATAATTCCTTTAAGAATTTAAGATATATTTTATATACAATAGGAATAATAAGGAGAGAGTACGAATAATAAGTAAAGAAGTACCACTACTCCTTTCTAACTTAGAAATCTGTTTAGTCACTTATAAAACTATAAATATTATATTACTTACTATGACTTTTTACTACAAGCTAGAGGAGGTTAACAATAACAACGAGAGCCTCTCTCACTTGAGGATAAACTCTCTTCCCTCACTCCAATAGGATAAAACCTTTGACCTCTTTAAGAGAAATTAAGGTTTTGGGTATCTATCTGAGTAATAGGGGGTCTGCTGGGGAAAACCCCATGAATTCCTCGCTAACCTACTTCTCAATTGAAAAGAGGAAAAATAGGTTGTCTAATGATATCTAGGCAGGTGAGATACCTTTCCCTTTCAAATGCGGAGACGAGAAATTTGGCACAGAAAATCATACAACCAAAGATATTATTGCATCATTAAAACAACCTCAAAGTATGCTGGGCATTCCCATGCCTGACACAAGAACCCACCATAATAGTCAAAGAAACCATGTCTCACATAACTTGATGTCATTACATTCCATGATACTGCATTTGACCCCTATACTCCATCAAAAATCTGTAGGGAACTCTGTAAATGCCTCCATTGGCATATATATTAATATCCCCACAACACACAAACAAAATCGTATAAAATCATGTTTTAATGCAGCAAAAATGCACATGTTTTCCTATTTCAATCCATCCCTTCTCGCGTATGCATGTAGAATGTAATCTGTAGGCTATTTTGAATCTTCAAGCATCACAAACTTCAGTGTTTGATGATCACTTCGTAGATCTGCAGCTGCATCCATATGCTTAGCAGTACTTGGATGCCTTCAAGGTGCTCTCATGTCCATCCACAATCGGCTATCATATCAATAATTTTTCACAACCACGTTAGTGAGAAGTCTATAGTTTGGTCACTTTGATCACTGTCCAGTTAAGTTATCAAAACAAATCACTCCCTTTCATGTGTCATTGCAATTTTCTGTCAAATTAATGTGAAGAAGGTCACTTCCTTATGGAATTTACTTGTCAACTGCTCAGGTTGTCATGTAATGATAGTTCAACTATATTCAATGATTTGGTAGCCTTAGAATGTCTTAAGGGAAAACCCAAATCAGTCTAAGATTATATTCATTCCAAAATAACTTCTTAAGAGGTTAGGTTCCCAAGATTGTCACTATTAATGTAGGAAGTCATTAGGCTGTTCAAATTCTGAGCTTGATTAGGAATGATCTATCTTTTAGAAGTCTTAAGTCTTCCTTCGAAAAACCAAGATTTGAGAGGATTTTAATGTTGGATCTGCACCTTTTCTTCTCACAAAACTTACTACAATTTTTCAACTTAACAAGGGTAATGATGGTATATGATCGTATCATGAATGTATTGATTATGGTGTTGCAGTTGTTCGATGTTTAAGAATACACCTTTGCTACACTTCTTTCATATGTAAAAAACTTGCCATGATCTGTCCTCAAGATGTCTTCAAACAATATTCAAATCTTCTACTAAACTTCTTTGTCCAGAATCCTTCAAATATGCCATTGGGTATACTATGTTTATGCACAACAGTATGCAATACTTAACTTGTCTCATAGATCGTCCCTTATCAATTAGTCTTCAGTCTTCTCCATATGTTCATCCAGGCATGCTCTCAAGTATTCATGTGATTTCCAGGAGTTGTCTTCATACAATGATAAAAATCTCGATAACCAGCTCTATATAAGTCATATAATCAATAAAAAGTGTTTATGAGGTCATTCTTGCTAATTATATCAAAAGCTAGAAGAAGTCATTTTAAGAATGTTGTAGTTATCATAAGGGTAAACATGCATCAAGGATGCCCCTTCAACCATCATCATATCACATGAGATTATTTTTTCGCCCCCTATCACCATGCCAGTTGTGGTCATGGTTAAGTGTATCCTTAAATACCTTCAACATATTGTGCACCTATAACCCAACATACTGTAAACATTGTGTTGACATATTTTAAATACCATGCGGGCATATTGTAAACACTGTGCAGGCATATTGTAAACACTGTGATATTTGGAGACGGTATCATGCTTATTATATTGTTTCAAGGGGGTACTCAAAACACACCTGTAGCTTTTGGTCAGTTAAACGTGATTGTCATATTAACACTAATTTCTTTCTTCATTAATCACGTTTATTAGACATGGTTCAATTTTTACTTTTCAATATCAAATTGTGTTGCTTCTTGTATTGTGGCAGGCTGACCGCGGGAAATCCCCAATAGTGTCCCATCAGGTAAATGTTATCCTAATAGTACCTAAACATGATTAAAGTATTTTATTATTATTAATGTTATATTTTTAACATTAAGCTAGCATTATTAGGATCTTTAACTGAGAGAATAACAAGCAAAATAATCAAACACAAGAGACAATGAACACAGTGTTTTTCCTCAGGGAGACCATAAATGGAGAAAACCCTGTAACTTCCTCAGATATAGAATCAACACCAAGAGTAAAACCCCAAAATAGTAAGATGATCTCCCGACAACAGTAACCGCTTTCTTCTAGCCCCAGTGTCTTCTTCTTCCTCAGCTATTGCGCTACAACTGAGTGTGAGTGAGTGTGTGTTAAATAGAGAGGTCACCTATCTACTTATACTAATTCCCGACATGACTAAAAACCTACTAGGTCCGACCTCTCTAGGAGAGTCTAAGTGCCCCGGAACTGCGGGGACTTTAACCCTTAGACAATAGGAGGGTTACCCACAATGACTTGACATGACTTGTTTACATTATAGATCCTACCGATTGGAACATCGGGGCATGACATGACTCAATTACATTATAAACACATCCCGGAATAAACATTGGGGTACAAGACACAAGATACATAGGTGAATACATTCCAAAGTTATAATTACATCAACACTCCCTCTTAACTAGGAAGGTATTCTTTCGACACAATTTTCAGCACTGGTCTTCTTCTCTGTATTGACTGGATCATCTCGGCATCGTCATCTTCAAGTTGTCTTTATCTTCAAGTTGTCTTCATCTTCAAGTCTTCTTTGTCTTCAAGTCATCATCGTCTTCAAGTCTTCTTTGTCTTCAAGTCTTCTTCATCTTCAAGTCTTCTTCATCTTCAAGTCATCTTCTTCTTCATCATGGGATCTACATCATCACGACCACTGGATCATCACTGTATCATCACTTGATCTAGATCATTATCAAGTCTGGATCATCATCACATCTAGATCATCACTTGATCTGGATCATCATCATCATTGGTGCTATCTCTCGATTCTTCTCATCATAGGAAGTTCTACAGAATCAGTCTTGTAGGCCTACCCTTCATGTAGGTCTTCATCAGCACTTATATCTGACACTTAAGTCAGAATGGATCACCCAACTCTTATATCTGACCTCATCTTGTCAGAAAGGCACGCCCACCACTCACATCTGACCTCATCTTGTCAGAAAGGCCCATCACTCACATCTGACCATGTGTAAACACATCGCGCCAGAATGGCTCAACACTTATATCTGACCATGTGCAAGCACATCGCATCAGAAAGGCTCTGCACTTACATCTGACCATGTCCGAAGACACCACATCAGAAAGGCTCAGCACTTATAGTCAACCATGCTCGAAAGCACCGCATCAAAAAGGCTCAGCACTTACAATCGACCATGCTTGAAAGCACCGCATCGAAAAGGATCAGCACTTACAATCGACCATGCTCGAAAGCACCGCATCGAAAAGGATTTGCACTTACATCCGACCATGCTCGAAAGCACCGCATCAGAAGGGCTTGCACTCACATCTGATCATGTAGAAACCAATCCTACAGTTCTATCAGAATGGCCCCCAGTCCTAGACTGAGCTACCTGGTAACTGACCAGGTGCTTCCATTCTCTCAGAGAATGGAAGTTGCCCTTATATCTGACCTACTCATCAAAATGGCCAACACTCACATATGAAATGGGAGGAACCTAATCCTTTGACCATGACAGAATGGTTCAGCCCTTACATCTGATCAAGTGGGAACACATCCCTCTATCAAATCAGAATGGCTCTTAGTCCTAGACTGAGTTTTTCCTGGTAACTGACCAGGCACCTCCATTCCCAAAATGGCATTTAGCCCTTACATATGATCATGTAGAGACCAATTCCATAGTCACATTAGAATGGCTTAGCACTTGTATCTAACATGTAAGGAACCAAATCCTCTCACCATGACAGAATGGCTCAGCCCTTACATCTGCCCATGGAAGGAACCAATCCTCTCACCATGTCAGAATGGCTCTCGGTCTTCATCATCTTCTCTTATAGGAAACCTCGATCTGGAGAACACCAAGCTTATCCCTAAAGTACTCAAACTTCACTCTAGCCAATGGATTCGTCAATACATCAGCTATTTGTTCCTCCGTCGCAACATACTAGAGCTTCACTACTCCTATCTGCACCATATCCCTGATATAGTGATACTTGATCTCGATATGCTTTGACTTGTCATGAAACACTGGATTCTCTGACAACTTTACGCAACTCTGGTTGTCACAATGTATACAAGTAGCATCCAAATAGAGATCAAATAAATCAGACAATAGCTTCCTCAACCATACTACCTCATAACTAGCTGAACAAGCTGGAACATACTCTGCTTCAGCTGTACTTAGTGCCACACAGGATTACTTCTTGCTAAACCGAGAGATCACACCTGATCCCAAACTGAAGCAGCATCCTGAAGTGCTCTTCCTATCGATGGCATTTCCTGTCCAATCTGAATCAACATAACCCTCTAGGTTAATCTTCTGATTCGCCTCGTACTTCAGCCCATAATCAACTGTACCCTTCAAGTACCTCAAAATATGCTTTGCAACAGTCAAGTGAACATGTCTCGAATTTGTCAAGAACCGGCTCAAGGTGTTCACAGCAAAGCAAATATCTGGTCTTGTGTTCGTCAGGTACATCAAGGACCCAATCATCTGATGATACATCGTAGCATCAAACACTTCTGATGAAGCATCACTCAATAGATTCAGGTTCGATGCCATAGGTGTGGTTATGGCCTTGCAGTCCATCATCCCGAATCTCTTCAAGATCTCTATTGCATACTTCTCTTGTCCAAGGAAGATCCCATTTGCATTCTGCCACACCTCCATGCCTAAAGAATAGTGCATCATACCCAAGTCCTTCATTTTGAACTCAACAGCTAGTTTCCTCTTTGTATCAACACTCAACCCATCCATACCTGTTACAAACAGATCACCCACATACAACAGGAGTATCACTGGGTTGCCATCTTCAACCTTGTAGTAAAGGTTGGAATATTCTTTACTCTTGGTAAAGCCAGAACTGGATAGGAAACCATCAATTCTACCGTACCATGTCCTAGGTGCCTGTTTTAAACCGTACAAGGCTTTCTTCAATCTGCACACATGAGACTCTCTGTCATGTGTCTCAAAACCGAGTGGCTGTTCCACATACACTTCCTCTTCCACTACACCATTCAAGAAAGCAGTCTTTACATCCATCTGGTGTATCTTCCATTTCATCACTGTAGCCAGAGCAAGTACTGATCTGATGGAAGTGTATCTGGCTACAGGTGCAAAGGTTTCTTCATAATCTATTCCTTATTTTTGAGAAAAACCTTGAGCCACAAATCTTGCTTTATGTTTCTTGATGCTTCCATCTGCAGCATGCTTGATCTTGTAGATCCATTTGGAAGTTATAGCGGACTTCCCTTCTGGTCTTGGGACAACATCCCAAACATCATTCTTCATGATCGATTGATACTCTTCGATCATAGCATCCTTCCATTCTTTCCGTTCTGCTGCTTCTTCATAGTTGGAAGGTTCTTTATCAATAATGTCACATAGTAAGGCTACATAACTAGAACATGATCTAGTTCTCTTTCTTCCTTTGGGTGTTTCTTCTAAAGCTCCATATCTTTCTGCACCTTGGATAATTTCACGTACCCAAGCAGGTTTCCTCTTTTGAGGACTCTTCTCCAGAGGTGGATCTACAGTTTCTTGAGGATCTTCAAATTCTCGATCTTCTTCTTGAACTTCTTCATTCATGGTTGTATCATGAATTCTGGGAATTTCTGCTTCTTTAGGTTTCTTTCTGGATTTGTTGTAATCTGTGTCTTCATCAAATGTCACATCCCTACTGATGTCAATCTTCTTGAACCCTGGGAAGTATATTCTGTAAGCTTTCGAGCTTTCAGAGTATCCCACAAATATATCCTTCTTTCCGGAAGGATCTAATTTTGTCCTCTTCTCTTTTGGAATGTGTACGTACACAGGACAACCGAATATTCTGAGATGGTTGACTTCTGGTTTCTTGCCGGAGAAGAATTCTTTAGGAGTCTTGTTCTCGATTACTCTGTGTGGAGTATGGTTCTATATATACACTGTTGTTCTAGCTGCTTCTGCCCAAAGATGGATAGGAAGATCTTGATAATGAAGCATAGCTCTTGTAGCTTCCATGATAGTTCTGTTCTTCCATTCTGCAATCCCATTATGTTGTGGATTATAAGGAGTGGACAACTCCCTTTTAATCCCTGAGTCTTTGCATAGCTCTTTGAATTCATTTGAAGTGAATTCTCCACCATTATTTGATCAAAAGGTATTGATATTATTTTCAGTGTGGTTCTCAATCAAGGCTTTGAATTCCTTGAATTTGCTGAATACTTCATCTTTATTCTTCATGAAGTAGATCCATGTCTTCCTAGAAAAATCATCAATAAAAGAAACATAGTATGCATACCCGCTTAGTGAACTGGATGACATTGGACCGCATACATCGGAATGGATGATTTCCAAGATTCCTTTTGCCTTGCTTTCACTACTTGGAAATGTCTTCTTTGTGTTCTTCCCTTTTGCACATCCTTAGCATACACTTTCATGTTTTGTCTGCATTTCTGGGATACCTTCAACAGATTTTCTTGCAAGAGGTAGTTCTCTGTAGTGCACATGTGCAAGCCTTCTATGCCAAAGTTCATTTGGCTCTACTGTGTCATGGACCAAAGCTTGTTCTGGATGGCACTTCAATTTATATAAGCCTCCTTCTTGTTCCCCAATCACTACTCCATCATCGATAGTCTTTCCTCTTGGCCACATGATGACTTGACCATATATAAAGCGGCAACCCTCATTCCTTTTGCATCTAATGCAGATATGGAGAGGAGATTCTTCTTTAGTCCTGGTACAAACAATACATCCTTCATTGTCATAGAATTTCCAGAGTCTAGCTTATAGGAGGATTCCCCACTACCTTTTATTGGATACTGGTAGTCATCTCCTAGTTTCACCTTGTGAGGTGATTCATGTTCAAATAATTTCACAAAGGATTCCTTGAATCCTGTCATGTGCTTGGAAGCACCACTATCTATAAGCCAATCATTGCTGCCATGTGTGATAGTTCCCATGAGAGCGGAAATCGAAACATATTCTTCATCACTTGAAGAATCATCACTGACTTGTTTGTTTCTCTTTGTGGAAGGTTCATCATCCTCTGCAGCATGAGCATGATGTCTTCTCTTGTTTCCCTTCTTCTTGTGAGAGCTACTTTTATTCTTGGGACAGTCTCTAGCAAAATGTCCTCTTTCATCACATGTATAACAAATGTACTTAGAAAAATCTCTAGGATTTCTAGAGTTATTCTTTTGATGAGAATACTTACTTCTGTGGTGGCTGGATATGGATTTCTTGGATTGTACTGTGAGAGCTTGATCTTCACTTCCCATATTCTCTTCTCGAGTTGCTATTTGAGCTTCTTCTTGAGAGCATTCTTCCCACAGTCTGCTGAATTTGACCAACTTCTTTCTGGCATAGATTCCTTGAATAAAGGAGTCCCATGATCTAGGGATACCATTCAAGGTGGTCATCAGAATCTCTGCATTCTCTACTTCTTCATCTACTGCTTCCAATTGTTCTTTGATATGAGAAACCCTTGTGAATTAAGACTGGGTGGTCTCTACATTCTGGATCTTCTCATTCTTCAACTGATTTCTGAGAGTCATCTCCCGGTTTATGTTCTTCCCTTCAAACAATTTGGTTAGGGCATTAAACATAGCTTTAGGTATCTTGAGGGAGGACACCTATGGTATGAGGTGATCCTTGATAGAATCAACAATGATTCTCTTTTCCATAACCAACTTATTCTTATGTAAGGCCTTTGCCTCATCTCCCTCTAGAACTGGAACCTCCTCATGGATGTAGGAGTCCAACTCATTTTCTTCTAGGACTAGGGCGATCCTATACTTCCAGGCTCGGAATTTATTAGCTCCCTCAATATTTTCATCAAGCTTGGTATGATGAGACATCTTAACTAAGAACCTCAAATGGAAATACAAAAGATTTAGATCTTACCAGGTCAAGATGTCGAATTTGGATTTGGAGCTGAAATCCTGCAGTACTGGTTCAGGAGCAGATTAGGGTTTTGCTTTTCCGGAGTTCTGTCCAACCAAATGATTTGAAATTGATCCCTAACTTCGATTTTCGGGAGGAGATCAATCCAGGCCTACGCTCACTGAAAAATTCCTCTTCTGTGAAAAGCCCTAATTTTCGGCAGCAGTGTCGGGTCCAAAACTGAAAAACCTCGGAATTGGATTCTGCTTCGACAAAAAGATGCGCCCTAAGGAGGAGAGTTAATCCAACCTTCTTTTGCTGAAAATCTATGGAGGAAGATCCACAAACTAGGAAGCCCTAGTTACCACAGCTGCACAATGTCTTCTTCTTAGGTTAGCTCTGATACCATGTTAGATTTTTAACATTAATCTAGAATTATTGGGATCTTTAACTCAGAGAATAACAAGCACAACAATCAAACAAAAGAGACAATGAACACATTGTGTTAGCACCGAAATTGAACCAAAGGTTGCAGAAGGGCTCACTTTCGGGTAACAGCAAAATCACTTTTGGCCGTGCCTCCAAGCGTGTGTGGTCAAAGAGGGATCTCTTCTTTGTCATCGGAGCAGCTCCACATAAGGTTGTCAGTATTGTGTGTCACCAGAGTCTACTCTGCATAGGATCTTCAATCGGTATGATCAGGGAGCTAGGATCTCGAATGGGGCAAAGTGGGTCGAGGTAGGTGCATGGTGGGGTTATCAGGGTTAAAGGACCATGGGAAAATGGAGTCGAAACCTACGCAAGAAATGATTACAGATGGAAATAATGATGAAAGGTAGCAAACGGAGGCAAGACAGCTGCTGATTTCCCAATCAGGAGATTTTAGTGGGTGTTTTGGAGGACAAGAAAGAACAGTCCATCTCATGGAGCATCGGCGAGATGAATTCCATGAGACTTTAGAAGAACCATTGTTAATTCCTGGAATAGCAATCGGAGCCTAGCAAGTACGAATTCCGAACCACCATACCCTATGTTGCAGGCATGAAAGCGATAAACAAAATGGAGTGAAAACAAGAAAACACAATTTACACGTAAAGAAAGCACTTATTGGGAAAAACAACAACATAGGAATCTCTGCTATGAATGATAGTCTTCCACTGCAATTTTATTCATACACAAGTATCAATCTTTTACAAATGGGAGCCTCAACTTGGGATTGTTTCCCAATCCAATTCTCTAACTCCTTTCTCCCTCTATCGGGAGCGTTTTTATACAATCCTAATGCTGAGACTACAGAATAAAAAATGGTTACAAGTCACCATCTAGCGTTAATAGTGCAAAGAGTGGGCTATTGCCACGTTTTACAAATATAAACAAACATTATGGAGACGGAGCGTGTGATAACGCGGGTTGACAGCGCAGAGCCTCCCACAATCCTGCTTCGTGAAAATGACTCCCACGCGATGTGTTGACGAACAATTGTCTGCAAAGGCTACCCTGGACCCATTTTGGGTCTCCTTGTCCAGCTGGAGGCTACCGATCAAAGGCTGACAAGAAGGCCCAAATCCTTCTCTCTACCATTCTCCCGACCTCATCCTCCATCTGGTAACATTGTTATAGGAGGAGGTCGGGGACATAAACTTTGATCATGCACGTTTGCTCGCGCGAAGTGGTTCAGAACTGTTGATCCTCCTTCGATCAATTGCAGCCCTTGAATAGGGATCATGCCCAATGCTTCAATACACCTGCCGCTTTCCTCGTTGAAGGATGGTCACATGAGATTTGAGGGGCTGGGACCCTTACCGAACCTCTCTCAAGCCCTCAAATCAACTGTTAAAAACTGAGTGTTAACAACTGGCTCCATGAGGGATGCTATCCTCCTAGGGAGGTAGCAGAGAACCCCCATAGACCAAGTGCCGAATCCAATAGGCCACCTTTATATTTTCTTGGACACCTCCATTCTGCTTCATGCTACTGCTCCAGCGAATCCGTGCCACTCTTGCAAATCATGCTGGCGACTGTAAACCTGTGTTGGTAACTGAAAATGGAAACAAACTGAAAACAATAATGAAGGAAATGCTCGATAATATATGAGCTTATTTTCTCCTACCTACTCTACCTAACTTTGTACATAAGTCCAACCAAGTGAAGTTGGACTTCCAGTGAAGCCAATCAAGCAGCTTGCCTAATATTCTTGTTCTTGCATGGTGCTCGATGGACAAAAATGAAACAGATAACGGGAGAAGGGAATGATAAACAAACTGATGTTCAAGGTAGAGACATGACCAATCATTTCCTTCACCCAGACCCTCCATGTATTTGGCCATGGGGTCATAGAATTCATGGTAACGTTTAGCACGTTCTGTCACCTGCTCATGGGAAAGCTGTCCAGAGCTTCCTGCTTCTAGGGAGTCACCAGGCTGACACTTGGGAGATTGCAGACGAGGACCCTCATAATCTTTCTCTAATGGAATATCCCTCTATTTGTCTGAAATTTCTGCGGCGAACGTTTGATGTGCTTCAAGAGGGAGATCCTCAGCTTCTCCATTGGAACCAAGTAGGCAAACTTCTTTCGGGTGGGGTGGCATTCCTGAAAATGGAGTATCAAAAAAAGTGTTTATTTGTAAATTGCTGCATCTACCTCCATTTTTGTACAAGTTTTCGGCATGCACCATCCTCATTTATTTCTGCTTTTGCTTGGAGGCCTTGATTATATGCCTTATCAATTCAAAAGAGGCATAGCATAAGGGTAAGCTATCACCCCCAGTACCCTCATCATCTTTTCTCACTTCGACCTCTTGATTTTGCATTGCACTTTGACTTCTTTCATCAGAAGGTGTCGTTTCAACAGCCGACTCGTTCTGCAGGTACTCTTCTTCATATTTGTCATACACAGGCGCACTAAGATCCTTCTCAAAATTGTCTTTAGTTGACCAGGAGTGGAGCAAGTCACCATCTTCAGAGAACAGTCCTACAGGACCGTTTATTTCAGCCTTAGGCCGGCCATCTTTCTGTATATCATGAGAAGTCTTTGAAGGGCTGTAGGCTTCCTTCTTTCACTTGTAGGGCCCAACCAATTTGTATGCATCCATTATTTCACCACCATTGTCCTAATCTGACAGCTTCCTAGACATCTTAAGGTTTTCCTCAACCTCCAAGCAATCAGTGAACATCTGCTACAGGGTGGTTGATTTTCTCTCCAAAAGAAGCAAGGACAGGTCAGGAGGAAAGGAGACTACATAATAGATCTTAGCAGCGTTCTCAAGAGGTTGAACCTCCTTAGGCATGTTATAATAAAAGCTTGCGAATCTTCTATTAAAAATGGATATGGCCTCACCTTCATGTCTCCTCAAAGAATAAAACTCTGAAAGCATCTGCTCCAATGGCTGGCTCCTTCCCCAAAACCTCAAGAATGTGCAAGAAAGCTCTTTCCAAGTGTTGATGGACTTAGGTTGCAAGTGTTTAAACCAGACTTTGGCATCCCCTTGCAAGGATAGAGCGAACATCCGCATGCAGATGTCGTCATGTTCTATCTCAAACAGATTAGAGAAATGCTCAAAGGATTGTACATGTTTCTCAGCAGTCAAGTTTTCATATTCTCCGTCGAACTTGGGGTGGTACTTGTAATATTTTGCGGGAAAATCATGGAGAACAGGAGGTAATTGCAATGGTTTGTATCATCTTGGAGAAGTGGGGGAGACAAGGTTAGGTACGATAGCCAAACTATCGCTCGAGGTTTTATGAATTTCACAGGGGTGTCCTCTGATATCGAGAGCCCCCAGATGAAAATATAGGCCGAAATTAGATGTACAAGATGACACAATGCTTTCGGTTCGTAAAGAAGGATATACAGGAATATATCCATGGATTTGCTCAGGATGAGCTGGGCTAGAGAAAGCTGTTTTGATAGATTTTAGAAAAGACAAGAGTAGACTTACAAGGTAGGATAAGGTATCCTGGAAGAAACGCGGACTCGAGTGCCTGGATCTTCCACTGTGCATTTTGAGCTTTATGAGGGGTCCATTTTCTAGGCGGGATTGGCCAGCCTTCCTTGGTCATTATATTTTCTGGATTATACCACCAGCGGAGTCGCTGAAGTCTGAATCCTTCAAGAGTGGAGTCGCCAGGTGAAAAATGCTCAACTTTCTTGGTGTCTGACCGATTGTTCACCATCAATAGTCAGATCTAAATCTTTGTTGTTATTCCCAGGGAGGATCTTCAAGTTCGGTCCCTGGCAATGGCGCCAGTTTGTTAGCACCAGAATTGAACCAAAGGTTGCGGAAGGGTTCACTTCCGAGTAACAACAAAGCCACTTTTGGTCGCGCCTCCAGCCTTGCATGGTCAGAGAGGGATCTCTCGTTCGTCACTAGAGCAGCTCCACGTCAGTCTTGTGTGTCACCAAAGTCTACTCCGCATAGGATCTTCAATCGGTATGATCAGGGGGCTAGGATCCTGAATGGGGCAAAGTGGGTCGAGGTAGGTGCATGGTGGGGTTATCGAGGTTAAAGGACCATGAGCAAATGGAGTCGAAACCTGTGCAAGAAATGATTACAGATGGAAAGAATGATGAAAGGTAGCAAACGGAGGCAAGATAGCTACTGATTTCCTAATCAGGAGATTTTAGTCGGTGTTTTGGAGGACAAGAAAGAACAGTCCCTCTCATGGAGCATCGACGAGATGAATTCCATGAGACTTTAGAAGAACCATTGTTAATGCCTGGAATAGTAGTTGGAGTGTAGCAAGTATGAATTTTGAACCACTATACCCTATGTTGCAGGCATGAAAGCAATAAATAAAATGGATTGAAAACAAGGAAACACAATTTACACGTAAAGAAAGCACTCATTGGGAAAACAACAACACATGAATCTCTACTGTGAATGAAAGTCTTCCATTGCAATTTTATTCATACATAGGTATCAAGATTTTACAAAAGGGAGCCTCAACCTAGGATTGTTTCCCAATCCAATTCTCTAACCCCTTTCTCCCTCTATCGGGAGCATTTTTATACAATCCTAATGCTGAGGCTATAGAATAAAAAACTGTTACAAGTCACCATCTAGCGTTAACAGTGCAAAGAGTGGGCTATCGCCATGTTTTACAAATATAAACAAACATTATGGAGACGGAGCGTGTGATAATGCGGGCTGACAGTGCAGAGCCTCCCACAATCCTGCTTCATGAAAATGACTCCCACGTGACGTGCTGACGAACGATTGTTTGCACAGGCTGCCCTGGACCCATTTTGGGTCTCCTTGTCCAGCTGGAGGCTACTGATTAAAGGCTGAGAAGAAGGCCCAAATCCTTCTCTCTACCATTCTCCCGACCTCATCCTCCATTTAGTAACATTGTTATAGGAGGAGGCTGGAGAGAGGGTGGCCAAACACTAGGTGATGACAAGCGACTTAAGAAGCTTATCATCCTTGTACTATCTTCTTCCTCCTACGAGGAGGATATTCCTGTGAGCCATGCAGGGAGGTGTGCACCTATCCCTATCTTTGCCCACGACTAAGCAGCCAAATGGAACCCCCAGGAATGGCATTGGAGGCTTTGGACCCACCTGGTCCTAGCACGAGCTTTTTCTCCAACAGTTCTGCCACTACTGCGAGCTAGGACTTCAAGGTCGGCCCTCATGCAGCCGTCGATCGGAATGGGCCCTGCCATTTTTCGCAACGGAGAACTCAAAAATTCGCCCATGCCAGTTCGCCCTGTGAAATGAACCATAGCCATAGATCTGTCCTCTTATTTCATCACGGCTGTCGATCTTTGCGACCTCTACCCATTTTTGCGATTTGAGATTATGGCTTTATCTGCACAAGTATGGAGTGCGAAATTATTGTAGGCCGTAGATCTACCCCAGGCTTCATCTCAACCGTCGAAAGTCGTCGGTTTTTAACACGTTTCGCACTCTGGGACAAAAACTTTGATCGCACACATTTGCTCGCACGAAGTGGTTTAGAACCATTGATCCTCCTTCGATCAATTGCAGCCCTTGAATAGGGATCGTGCCCAATGCTTCAATACACCTGCCGCTTTCCTCGTTGAAGGATGGTCACATGAGATTCGAGGGGCTAGGACCCTTACCGAACCTCTGCCAAGCCCTCGAATCAACTGTTAAAAACAGAGTGTTAACACAGTGTTTTTCCTCGAGGAAACCATAAATGGAGAAAACCCCACAACTTCCTCAGAGATAGAATCAACACCAAGAGTAAAACCCCAAAATAGTAAGATGATCTCCCGACAGCAGTAACGTCTTTCTTCTAGACCCAGTGTCTTCTTCTTCCTAAGCTATTGCGCTACAACTGAGTGTGAGTGAGTGTTTGTTAAATAGAGAGTTCACGTCTCTATTTATACTAATTCACGACTGACTAAAACCCTACTAGGGCCGACCTCTCTAGGAGAGTCTAATAACCCTAGTGCCCCAGAACTACGGGGACTTTAACCCTTATACAATAGGAGGGTTACCCACAATGACTTGACATGACTTATTTACATTATAGATCCTCCCAATCAGAACATCGGGGCATGACATGACTCAATTACATTATAGACACATCTTGGAATAAACATCGGGGTACAAGACACAAGATACATAGGTGAATACATTCCAAAGTTATAATTACATCAACAATTAAATGCATGTTATTTTTTTCATGTGAATTTTTGTAATGATACAAATAAATTAACTAATTTTATTGATTGATGTTTGTAGAGCACACCACATCACGATGATGAGGTGGTCACTAAGCAGGGTAATTTTTAGGGGCAAAATTTTGCTAATTGGCTATTTTTTGTTTTTTTTTCAAAAATTAAATTCGCTAACTGGTCATTTTTAGTGTCTAATATTGCCTATATTTACATAAAATATGTTTTTTTATCATAATATTCGCCAAAATTTACACATTTTAGTGTTAATTTTATGTTTCATATTTAATATTCGCCTACCTATATATAAACATGTTTTTTTCAATCCAAAACAATCGCCTAGAATACTATACTTAAGTATAATATTGGAATCCTTAAAAATTACCCTGTCACTGAGGAAGATATATTTTATTCAACTGACCCAATGGGAACTGTGAAGAAGGCTTTGAAAAAGTCCAATCAAGAACTTCTTGCACTGATAAAGATCAAACCCATGACTGAAGAAATCAAAGCAAGAATTTCTGACTTGAGGAAAACAATAGTATAGTACGAGGTAAGTGGCATCTGTGAAATATTATACAAAATATTCACCAAGATATTCATTTATGTTATTTTAGTTCTCTATTTTTGATATGATCTAATCAATTAAAGTTTTCTTTTTTGTAGTAATTTTTGGAGACAACAATTGTGGATCAAGTACAATATGTAGATGTCGGTATTGGTATTTGGGATGGTTCAACACAACGTAAATATACTGTACCAATGAGTATATTTTAATCTCATGACCAGCAATGCCCTTTATATCCTATGACCTCACCGAATGTTGGAGATTAGGAGGGCCCTTCACCCAATACTACTTCACAGGAAGTTAGAGAGGAGAGTAGCATCAAATGTGCAAGTTGTTATCCTAGAGAAGTACATGTGGTTAGCAAGGGATCATTGTACATTACATTCTTGGTGGACAAGGACTGTGTTCCAATCAAGATACCAAAGATTGCAGGTATTATTTAATTAATTCAGTTTTTTTTTTCATGTAATTCAAAGCCACATACCTGAAATTATTTTTAATTAATTATCATATTGTTTTTGCAGGAAATAATGTTTTTTTATAAGAACCTGCATGAGAAGGATTTGGAGATTTTTGGGCCCAACATTCATACACGGTGGAATTCCCAAAATGACAAATTGAAAGATGATTTGATGAACCACATGGTTAACTTGTTTGGTGATACCTTCAACAAAAAAGGTGTCACCGCAGCAGCTGGCTTAAATTTAAAATATGCCAGGGAAGATTACAGGGAAAATTTGCAAATTAACACTAAGTATGAGCGTCCTCTGATGGTTCCATAGGATTGGAAGGTTCTCATGGACGATGCAAAGGAGAAGGCATTGAGAAAACAAGAAAAGTCTCAACCAGTCGGTTCAAGAAGGTATGCCACATATCATATCTTCAATGAAAAATGTTCAATATTTTTTTTTACTTTTAAATATATTTAAGTTGTGATATCTAACATATTTGAAACCTTTAATAGCCTCCCTGAAACCTATAAAGCGACAAAGGAAAGGGTAGAAAAACATGGGTAGCACAAACTGGACAAGGGTGGATATCAAAAACTACACGAATTGTAAGAAATAGATCATTATTTGTAGCCAAATTTTTTGTAACTGTAACGAACAAATAATTTAACAAGACTTGAGGCTCAGCTTCAAGTATGTTTTTAAACATGTGTTGGAACATCGAAAAATCTTGGGGCAGACCCCAATTTCCCCATTGATGCACACAGAGGTAAATAAAACCATCTGTGCATGTTCAATTTGCTCACATTACTTTGGATTTGAAGGATGTGTTATGTCAAATTTGTATATGTGAAAAATAAATTTCTTTTTTGGTTTTCAGGGTGAGAGCAACAAAAGCAATGATTGTAGCGGTACCGAACATCTACCACATGATGGTGGGGAGATGCCTCATGTTGGTGGCGAGCAACCTAACCATGATTCAGGTATGTATGCTATAAAATAGAAGTATTTATTATGATTTCAAATATATAATTGATGACGTGTAGTAATAAATTTTCTCCTGTGAATGGCAGAGCTTGTACCTGCTCATGCTCAAATGGAAGAGGAACAAATGGCAGAACCAATGAAAACTATAAATGTCTCAGCTAGTCAGCCAATAGGTAAAGATCATTGTAATTATCTTGGAATAATGATTCCCCTCTCCAACGACCTCCACGCCCTACTGTTCGACGTACCAGAAGTATGGTATGGGAGAGAATTCCCACAAAATCAATAGAAAGAGAGGACAGAACAATTTCAACTTTAAATGACAATGAATTAGATGTCCCCATATTGGACTTTATGAAAAGAAAAAAGAAAACACAAAAAAATGTAGTTGTATACATTTAATATTTGCATTTGTATTAGTCGGTGCATAGCTTATTTTTGATAATGTGTGACATTTTTCGAGGACTATGGTTATCCTCAAGGGGCCGGCTACACCTTCCTGAGTTAACCTGAGGAAGATGAGATGACCGCATGAGCTTCATTATCCAGTGATGGCGACTATGAGCTTCCACTCTTTGCATGAGACACATGATACGTACGGCCACATACAATTGAGAAGGCCGGGAAACCTACCCTCACATTGACTTGATGTGCATGAGCCTAGTATGATGTCATGTTGCATTGTTATGTTACGTTGACTTGCATGTTTACTTGTATGTGATGTTTAGCCTTGTGGTGACTCGTGATTGACCCTTGCATGGAAAAATTGAGCTATGCAATCCTTAAATGTTGAAGTCTATCCTGTTGATGACTAGTGTGACCCCTTAGGGGGGCTTTCCATCCTTGCGTTGACCTTAAGATCCCTCCTAAGGTGCCATCCAATATAGCGCTACCATATGTGACTTTTTTGGAGTACTTTGTTATCATTTTTTATTGAGAGTTGGTCATACTACTGTGCTGCTACTATTTTTTATTTGTGAGTGTTGGATGATCTATTTTAGGATCTTTTCTAGTTCTGGGTTCTCTCCTTTCATAGGTATGCTTGTCTAGTTCAGTAGCATGAAAGTAACCTAACGCTAAGATGTTGAAGTCTGTTTAGAAGCATTTTTTCTGAGGATAAGGGAGCTCTACCCTAACATATTGTTTTGAGTTATCTTATGTTGAGTTTATAATTGGTTCAGATCTGCTATATCATGCTACTGTTAGGTATTGTTGTATTACATTAACAACTTAGATCTGATATAGATCGCTACTCTTATTATTGTTATTGTTTTAAGTACTTTAATGGTTATTATAACTCATTGTTTCTGGGACATGCTGTACATGAAGGATATTCAGGTATGGTTTTTCTATGCTGGACATGCTTGTCTCATTGTTTCAGCTTTGAGTTTGAATATTTGAGAAAATAATTATAAAATACAAATGAGCTGAATCTACCTGAGAGTTTGTAGCTTTTCTCAAAATTAGCTGAAATGTGCATTAAACATTTGTATGGATCTTGTGTATTTAGAGTGGTGCTTGTGTATTCCAGTGAATTGACCCTAGTTAGTTTGATTTCCTTTGTTAATTTGTTGTTCTTTTCTATTAATTGATTGAGAAGCGAATGCTTTGTGCTTGTGTAAGATCTAGAAGGATTCTATGACTTGTTAGACGTTACTTGTTCTTACTCAGTTTGTGAGGGTTTGGAGGTTTTGATGAATGTTTATTTTGCTTAGCAATTGTTTGGGGTTTGGGATGAGTGAGAGAGCCGCCCTTGTCACCCTTAGGCCCTCAAATTGGGGGTATATTTGTAAAGTGTGAGCCTATGCCTGGGTGGAAAACCTCTATAGCAGAATCATTCTACAAATTTGATCCCAAATTAAGTATTTTCTCCTTTGATGTTTATGTGGATGCACCCTTATTTCCCTATTCCTCTTTATTTTCACAAGAAATCATCCAAGGTGTTTTTGGTGTACATCCTGTTACTACCTATATTGCATGGGTGTACACCAAGGAGTTATGAAGCTTTCTGGGCCTCAAAGAAACCTCTAACAACATTCTAGGCATTATTTTCTCAAATATCAATAACCCAATGTGTGTGAAATAGCAACAATAAGTCCGATCCCTCAATTCTGGGAAAACCTGGGTGTGAAAGCAACCTTAATTCTCCATGATTGTGTATCTAATCCGCAATGAAGAGCGTCATTTTTAAATTTGGGTTAGTTACAGTTTCGAGGAGGACATTACTTTCGAGGACGACATTTAGTCTCTAATACTCGTTTCCTACCAACATCATTGTAATATCCTAGAGGTATGACTAGATTTGAAGTACAATCTTTGCTATGAATTCTAGGGAAAAATAACTAGTCTCAAACAACTCACCAACCTACTAGTATTTGGCACCACTGGTGAAACTGCTAGATGCAGCAAGTTCCTTATTAGCTAAGTCATGTGAACAACTTGTGGCATAAATCTACATTTGTGAGATAATACTTTTCATTGATTATGAAGGTATATGTGAGACAAATTAAATATCTTGAGATGAACAGACTAGCAAGGTTTCAGGGGGAGAAATTAGTCTACATATTGATAGAGGGAGTAGTATGGTTAGATAAAGAAAATAAAATAAAGGGAAGCATCATTTTGATGTTGTTGCATCATGCATGCTTACCTTTTATGAATTTATTAGATGATGCATGCCTGCCTTTCAATTGTATGCTTGATGATGTATGCTTACCTTTTATGAATTTACTTGATGATGCATGCTTACCTTTAAATTGTATACTAGATGATGCATGATTACCTTTTATGAATTTACTAGATGATGCATTATTAAATTTCAATTGTATGAATATACTAGATGATGCATGCCATTGATTCATGCTTACCTTTCAATTGTATGCTTGATCATGGCATCATAGGTGCACTAAAAATCCCCCCCAGCTAGTGAAATATGCCCACATTTAAGTTGCAGAATAGATTTACATCAATTCTCTAAATTGGATAAGGAGTTGTTTTGGAAAAACATCCACATAATGTTTAGAAATTCCTACATCTAGTTTGAGATTGTCCACACTACCATATAAAATGCATGCAGGCCTCAAACAAATGCATGCAGATCCAGAAAAATGCCCACAAAAATGTACAAAACGTTGAATATGGTTAGATAAATAAATGGAAGTAAAGTGAAGCAACATTTTTATGTTGTTGTGGAAATTGAAACCAAGTGATAGATCAATCACACACAAAATTGCTAATCAATCATGCAAAATTCATACAAAAGGAGACTGAAATTGGAGCATAACTTAATCCTGTATTGAATAAGTGTACATAAGCCAACCATATGAAGTAATAGGCTTCTCAAATATATAATTACATGATATATTTGAAATAACTAGGTTGCTATTCGAATTGGTCAAAAAGCAGGCTTACTAAATCTAGTCAAATCCCCCATAGGTGCAAGAAAGACTTTCCAAATATATGAAGATGCTCACGAATTGGATAAAGCAAGTGGTCAAGATAATAAGGGATGAAAAGAAAACTCATTCATGAATTTTTTTGGAGAAAAGGATGGAGGATTATGTGGGCAACAAACTAGGCAAGTTCCCCTGGACTAGCTTTTCCTTTATGCCTTAAAATTGCTGTAAAGCAAGGTAGCTTTTAGAAAAAGCAGAAATGCACTTTTAGGAAAAAGGAATAAAATAAGACTTGGTAAAATAGTTTCCAAGATGATTCCAAAGTGCTCCATGACCTAGTTTAGTAAGTATTAACTTCTAGGAACATGTGGAAGCCAACTAGCATAGAGAGGAATCTAGGAATCTAGGAATAAGACAAAATTGATTAATTAATGTCAAATATGGGTAACTATGGGTTGATTATTCTAACACCCCCCCTTAAGCCTGATTTTATGAATAAATATTATAAAATTAGAGGGCCTATCAATAAGGTTTAGTCACCCTTTTACATACTGCATGTCCATACAACAAAGGAAAGAGGCAAAAACCCAGTGGGAAAATCATCCCTTAAACATGGACAAGAAACAAAATTTTGGAAATCTTGTTATCAATAAAAATTCACCACATGATCAGCAATACTCAACAGTGATTTGAGATTATTGAAGGTCTTCTCATATAATAATTTGGTGAAGATATCTGCTACTTGTTCTGAAGATGCGCAATAGAGTAGAACAATGATACCATCATGGACAAGCTCCCTGGTATAGTGCATATGGATCTCAATGTGCTTGCTTATTTTCCTTTGAACTAGATCAGTGGAGATTCAAATGGTGCTTTGATTGTCACAATAGATGACTGTTGAAAACTCTGATTCGAAACCACATTCTCCAAGTATCCACTGCAACCACAAACATTGAGTAGCTGCATTCACAACTCCTCTATACTCTGCCTCTGTAGATGAGAGTGCTATGGCACTCTTCTTCTTACTTGACCAGCTGATTGGTACTTCTTCAAGCATGAACACATATCCTGAGGTAGACTTTCAATCTGTGTTGTCACTTTCCCAATCATTGTCAGTAAATCCAACTCGCTCTAAGTCAGATTTTGCTTTGTAGAAAATCCCATGAGTCCTTGTTCCTTGAACAAAGTTTAATATCCTCTTGGTTTCTCTCCAATGGATCTCATGAGTATGATCCATGTATCTCTAATCCACACTAACTACATAATATAAGTCAAGCCGAGTATGTGTAAGATAAATCAAACACCTAAACAACTTCCTATATAGTGTATTATTTACCATAGGAGAAGAACCTGCTTCCTCAAGCTGAACTCTTGAAAGCAATGGAGTATTTCTTGGCTTGCAATTTTTCTTACTGAACTTGCTGAGAAAATCTGAAGCATACTTGGACTGATGGAATTTGATTCTATGTTTTTATTGAGCAATTTCAAGACCCGAGAATTGGCTCAACAACCCCAAATCTGTCATGGAAAATGCGTGGTTCATTGCATCCTTCAAGGAGGAAATCTCTTTCTTTGAAATTCATGTAATCAGTAAGTCATCCACATAGAGAAAAATAATAATTAAAGAAACATGAATCAGCTTCAAATAAACATTAGGCTCAGAATTGCATCGAACAAAACTCAGTCACAACAGAAAGCCATCAATCTTTGCCTACCAAGCCCTGGGGGCTTTCTTGAGCCCATACAATGATTTATTTAACCTGCACACTAAAGATGGATTAGAAACAAACCCTTCAGGTGTATTCATATAAATCTCTTCATTAATATATCCATTTAGAAAAGAACACTTCACATCCATGTGATGTACTTCCCATTGCTTCGAAGCTGCAATGGATAGAGCTAGCCTTATGGAGACCATCTTTGCTGCTGGTGCAAAGGTCTCATTGTAGTCAATACCATGTACTTGAGAGTATCCCTTGGATACCAATCTTGCCTTATATTTCAAAGGTGAAAAATCAGCAGCAAACTTAGTTTTAAAGACCCACTTACACTTCACTAGCTTTCTCCCTGGGAGGAGATCAACCAATTCCCATGTGTTGTTCTTCTGGAGCAAGCTGAATTATTATTTCACGGCTGTTTTCCATATTGTATCATGTTCTGAATCTTCATATGTCTGAGGATCAGGATCAACCATCAAATAACACTTCTCAGCAAAGAGTGGATCTTTCACACAAAGGGCACTCTCAAATTGAGATCTAGTCCTCCTAGTGTCACTAGGATTTCCAGCTAGTTCCCCAGCTGCATGAATAGTACTTTCTGACCAATTTGGTCTTGTAGGGATGTTAGGATCTGAAATTAAATCATAATTACCAGACATATCATAATCAGAAAACTTATTAGTCTCTTAACTTACAATCAACGGCTGTGGTGGTGAAGAAGACTCTCCAACTTCAGCTGCTGCTAAAGTCTCTTCTTCAAACTGAACACTCCTTTCAATGAAAGATTTGTTAGTACTCAAGTTGATCAGATTGTACCCTTTTTAATCTTAAAAATACCCAACAAATAGGCACTCTTGGCTTTAGGGTTGCAAATACTTCCTCTTTTCAGTTGGAATTCTAGCCCAAGCCTTTGAGCCAAAAATCCTGAAATAGGTCACATCTGGCTTGTGCCCACTCCAAGCTTCGAAAGGAGTAATACCATCAAGATGATTATGTGGCACCCTATTATGGATATAATATGCATATTTTATAGCCTTGGCCCAAAAATTTGGTTGCAAAGTTTTATCCTACATCATGCAAGTTTCCATCTCCTTCAGTGATCTGTTCTTTCTCTCAGCAACACCATTTTGCTGTGGTGTGTAAGGAATAGAATGCTGCATCTAGACACCTACATATTTTCAATACTGGATGAACTCATACTTAAAATACTCACTACCATTGTCATATCTGAGGATCTTGATTTTCCTCCTAGACTAGTTCTCTACCAAGGTTCTAAAGACTTTGAAAAGGTCAAAAACTTCATACTTATGCTTTAAGAAGTAAACCCAACAATACCTGGAAAATTCATCTATGAAGGTGAGTGCATATTTGTCTTGACTCATGGACATATGAGGGAATGGACCAACAATGTCAATGTGGATCAACTCAAGGGGTGCATATGTTCTCTCATGACTAGCTCTCTCATACTTGTGCTCTGGGTGTTTTCCTAGGATACAGCCTTGATAGACTCCTTTCAAAAACTTGATCTTTGGTAACCCTATGACCATATCTTTGTCACTCAAATCAGAAATATACTTGTAGTTAAGATGGCCAAATATTTCATGCCAAACATTTCTTGCTTCATTAGCATGAGTAAGAAGAGCAGAGGGGTTTGAGTAGGGTAGAAAGTGGGAAAATATATATACCTTCGAAGTGTGATCAACAACACCTTTTTCTATGACTTTACCATTCGAAATATCTGTGATTTCAACTTCATTGGAGGAGAAGGTGACTTTCTTTGGAGACCCAGTGTGAGTCATCTGATACACTGACAAGAGATTAGAGGCAAGACCTAGAACATACAACACATTATTGAAATTACCATGGTCAAGATCAATCCTATCCTTCCCCATACTATCATTCAGAGAGTTATCTCCCAAAAATATTGGTGGAACTTTTGACATGTTAAGAGAGGAAAATATCTCCCTTGTCGAAACCATATGTCTGGAAGCTCCAGAATGAATGATGAAGCTAGGTGAGCTTGAAGTGCTAGCAACCAAAGCATGTACTCTCTCCTTGTATTCTGAATTTGATCCTCCTTCCCTATTCTTTGAGCAATCAGGAAGGGAGATGTTGTTCTTCTCCAGGAGTTTGATCAACATGTCAATTTTATTTTTCACACAAGAGCTCTCAGGATGATAGCCCTTACTGTAGTATGCACACTTGCTCATTTCTCCTTTGTTCTTCTTCTTCTGGAAGTTATTCTTGGAGCCCGAGGGCTCCTCTTGAGACTTTGACTTGTCTCTCTTTTTCTCAGGTGGATTTTTAGCTTTTTTCTTGCTTTTTCAATCCACCTTTGAATTTCCAACAACCAAATCTTGGTCTTTGGAAGGTTTGATGGTGCCCATCATCACCAATTTATCTTGCTCCTGGGTGAGGGATTCCATGAACTCAGCAAGCTTAGGCATCTTCCAGGTTCAAGCTGTCAATTTAGTGGCATGGAAGGGCGAAACAAACACTGAATAGTTAGGACCAAGCTGCTTAGAGAGAATGGTAAAAACTGGTTTCTCTTCCTTCTTTTCAATCCCAAATTGTTTTAATTGCAAAACAAGGGCCTTNGGTCGAAACAAACACTGAATAGTTAGGACCAAGCTGCTTAGAGAGAATGGTAAAAACTGGTTTCTCTTCCTTCTTTTCAATCCCAAATTGTTTTAATTGCAAAACAAGGGCCTTAAACTTGGTAAAGTAGAGTTGCAATGATTCGAAGCTACTAGGACTCAAGGAGATCAATTCATTCTCTATTTGATGTCCTCTCATCTCATCTATCTTTCCAAAAATCTATTCAATATTCTCCCACACCTCATTAGGAGATGTCAATGAATCAAGATGAAAGAGGCGGTCTCTTGAAATGCTCAGAAACAAAAGACCATAGGCCTCATCCCTCCTGTTGTGCCATTTTATTTTCTTTGTAGCTATATTGGGATCTACCTCAGTAACCATGGTAATCCTATCGATACCTTTTTCTCTCAACAATATCTCCATCTCAGCTTTCCATTCAAATAAATTGAATGGAGTCAAGATGATCCTTTGATATTGGTCCATATCTCATCTCTTGTACCCTTTAGTCAACAAAATGCGCTCCCAGTTAGTGATGTCAAACCTGCAATAACAATTTGGAAGGAGAGAAATTGATCTACAAAGGATCTGATACCATGTGGAAATTGAACCCAAGTGATAGATCAATTACACTAGCAAAATTGCTAATTAAACATGCAAAATTCATACAAAAGGAGACTGAAATTGGAGCATAACTTAATCCTGTATTGAATAAGTGTACATAAGCCAACCATATGAAGTAATAGGCTGAAAAAATATATAATTACATGAGATATTTGAGAGCAATAGGTTGCTAATCGAATTGGTAAAAAAGTAGGCTTACTAAATCTAGTCAAATACCTCGTAGGTGCAAGAAAGACTTTCCAAATCTATGAAGATGCTCACGAATTGGATAAAGAAAGTGGTCAAGATAATAAGTGATGTAAAGACAAATCATTCATGATTTTTTTTGGAGAAAAGGAAGGAGGATGATGTGGGCAAAAAACAAGGCAAGTCCCCCTATACTAGCTTTTCCTTTATGCCTTAAAACTGCTGTAAAGCAAGGCAACTTTCAGAAAACTTAGAACTGCACTTTTAGGAACCATGAATAAAAGAAGACTTGCTAAAATAGTTTCCAAGATGATTCCAAAGCACTCCATGACCCAATTTAGCAAGTATTGACTTCTAGGAACATGTGGAATCCAACTAGCATAGAGAGGAATCTAGGAATCTAGGAATAAGACAAAAATGATTAATTAATGTCAAATATGGGTTGATTATTCTAACAGTTGTCATTGATGCATGCTTACCTTTTATGAATTTACTATATGACTGTTGATACATTCATTATGCGGCCATGTACTTACATGTCACGGGCATATAGTCTTCATGTGTGGGTGCTTGTACACTTTTGCGGGCATGTCCTTACATGTCACGGGCATTTCAATGATCTATTAGCATTTCAAATATTTTCCTGTGGGCATATTTCCACCTCTATTTCATGCATTTTGGGGTTCAACGACCATTTATCTATTACCCCATGGGCATGTTTAACTAGTTGTCGGCATTTTATCTTAGTCATGCATGCATAATGCAATACTTGCGGGCATTATGTATATTAAGTGCGGGATTTAAATGTCTTCAAAATATTTCACTAACTCAGAGTTATACCTGGAAGTAGGGTTGATGGGGTAGCAATATGGTTAAATAAAGAATATCAAATAAAGTGAAGCAACATTGTGATATTTTCATTGATGCATGATTACCTTTTATGAATTTACTAGATTACTGTTGATACATTCATTAAGCGGGCATGTCCTTACATTTCGTGGGAATTTCAATGATCTACTGGTATTTCAACACCTCCTGCGGGCATATTTCCACCTCTATTTCATGCATTTTGGGGTTCAACGGGCATTTATCTATTACCCTATGGGCATGTTTAATTAGCTGTGGAATTTTATCTTAGTCTTGCATGCATAATGCAATACTTGTGAGCATTATGTCCATTAAGTGCGGGCTTTAAATGTCTTCAAAAGATTTCGCTGACTCAGAGTTGTACCCGGAAGCAAGGTTGATAGGAAGTAGGTGAAGTATTTTTTGTATAAAACCATCCATCCTAATCAATATCTAGAGGGAATATATGAGCGAACCTTGAGTGTATCTATCAATAAAACCCCGACTGCAATTTATGGAGGGCATATAGGAGCAAATCTCATACACACAAATAATTATATCTTCTACTAGAAAACGAGTTAATGGATTAAATGAAAGCAGTTGACTTATCGAAGACATCTCCGTGGGAAAAAAATATACTTATACTAGATCTACTACTGGTTTTTAACCACCTAGTCCTAATGTTTCCTTAACCTATGCTTTTCCTGATGCCTTAGTGACCTTCACCTTTACTTATGGGTCTTGATCTCAATCTGCCAATGTCCCTCCGCGTAGCTTTTGGAGATGAAGGCGGTGGACAGCCTTGAGGATAGAAAAAACCCCAAAGTTGGGATACCATTAAAATTGAGATGAATCCCAATGCTCACACAATAAAAAATGACATGTAGGAAGAACTCGTACTATAAAAATTGAGTCAAACAAGAAATTGATCTGTGTCTGGTGCAGCTTAAGGGTTTCGCCACTCTCACAAGCTATCTTTTTGGTTGTGTCAAGGAAGGGGTTCGCTGAATGAATAAGATTTGCATCCTCTGCAACCTTGGAACCTCCTTTGCGACCTCGGGCCTAGTTCATGGGTGGATAACTGAAAAACTTCATCTGGAACCTTGGAAAATTCTATGTGACCTCGGGCCTAGTTCATGATCATGATCATTTTCATTATGGCCATCATCGTCATCATAGAGAACATCATTGTTAATAGACCCTTTCTTGAAAATGATTTGTCATATGAGTGTAATATGGTGACCATTTCGAAGTTTGACACACATAGGATTCTTAATAAATACCATCTCATGGTTCTTATTTCCTATGCCATTGTCAAGGGCCATACTACAACATGAAAAACCAAAATAGTGGGTGAAGGTATGAAGGTATTGTGAACTAGGGTGGTTTATTTTTGTTTTTGGGAGCTATGAGTATGGGAGGGATTTCTTTTTTGTTCCCGGGGATCCATCCACTATCAAGAAGACTTTCAACACATTTAAAGGGAGCACAATATGAGTGCTGATGTTTTATCCAAGGAAGCACTTTCTCTTGAGAAGGGAAAACTCTCCTATATTGAGATGTTGGATGGGGAGTCTATTGGGAGTGATACCATCTTGTTCTTTTAAGTTATGTTATTCAACATAAATGTTGTGGCTTACTCATTTTTCTTAGAAAAGATTCAATTTTTTTTGAGCCTTTGACTATGCTCTACTAACTTCTCCTTTGGATGAGTTGTTTTCATGTCATATAAATGCCTTACTTCAGGGGGATTTTCACTTTACCCCGTAGGTGCTTCCTTGGATAAGCCTTCGAGGCTCATTATGTGCTTCTTTTGACTGCGTGGAATGTCTTTTTGGTGTTGGATTGAGGATTTCTTTTGTACACCCTTTGATGATGGGTTGTAGGATACATTTTTGACATAGACTGGGTACTTTGTATTGACAGAAGTATAAGATAGAATATATTTTTGAAATTATTAAAACCAATTGAAAATGTTATTTTGAAGTTATAGAAAGTGTTTGTTGTTTTTACCAGTTGGGCCATGCTACAACATGAAAAAATAAAATAGTGGGTGAAGGTATGAAGGTATTGTGAATTAAGGTGGTTCATTTTTGTTTTTGGGAGCTATGAGTATGGGAGGGATTTCTTTTTCGTGCTTGGGGATACATCCACAATAAATAATATTTTCAACACATTTAAAGGGAGCATAATATCAACGTTGACGTTCTATCCAAGGAAGCACTTTCTCTTGAGATGGGAAAACTCTCTTATATTGAGATGTTGGATGGAGAGTCTATTGGGAGCGATACCATCCTGTTCTTTTAAGCTATGATATTCAACATAAATGTTGTGGCTTATTCATCTTTCTTAGAAAAGATTCAAGTTTTTTTGAGCCTTTGACTATGCTCTACTGAATGCTCCTTTGCATGAGTTGTATTCATGGCATATAAATGCCTTACTTCGGGGGGATTTTCACTTTACCCCCTAAGTGCTTCCTTGGATAAGCCTTTAGGGATCATTATGTGCTTCTTTTGACTATGTGGAATGTATTTTTGGTGCTAGATTGAAGCTTGCTTTTGTACACCCTTTGATGATGGGCTGTAGGATACGTTTTTGACATAGAATGGGTACTTGGTATTGACAGAAGTATAAGATATAAGATATTTTTGAAATTATTAAAACCAATTGAAAATATAATTTTGAAGTTATAGAAAGTGTTTGTTGTTTTTACCAGTTGGGATTC
>LPNX010587203.1:202344-244706 GCA_001517045.1 Pseudotsuga menziesii
AATGTTTCAGCTTTGAGTTTGAATATTTGAGAAAATAATTATAAAATAAAACTTGAGCTGAATCTAATTGAGAGTTTGCAACTTTTCTCCAAATGAGCTGAAATGTGCATTAGACATTTTTTGGGATCTTGTGTCTTTAGAGTGTTGCCTTGTGTAGTCCAGTGAACTGAAAGACATAGAAGGTCCTGCTCCTGGTATAGGACTAGGGCGAGGTGCTACTAAGGTAAGTAATTTTGAATTTTCTCGTATTGAATTCCTTTGAGCCTGAACTTTTGGTGAATTTTCAAATATGGAATGAGGCATTTATTTTTCAATATTTTTCACTAAGTTTCCTTCCTCTACTCTTTAGGTATTTCTAAAAAGGGTCAAAGTATTAAGGCTATGAATGCTTCCTTTGATTACTTCAAAAGATCATTGGTCACTACTGATTACTCAACTTCTGGAATGTCAAGTCTATGGTGAGTATCAATAGTTGATTCATAAAATTTTCATTTTCGTCCTTTATATTGCTGTAATGGGTTTGGATTCAACAAGGGAAGTCCCACTGTCAATCTCCTTGAACTCTTCAGTGGTTTTAGCTCTTTGTAAATCATAACCTACCAAATTTTTCTTCTTATTTTCAACAGGTCTTTTGATTGTGTGAGACACAGAGAAGTTTAGATATTTTGTCCTCTCTAATTCACTGCCTAAAAATGTCAGTTTCTCTTCTTGGTTTATCTGTACATAAATGTACTTATTGCAGTGATATTTGATCTTTGAGTAACTTGGATATAGTGTATAAGAAAGTCCCTCATACAGATTGAAAAAAAAACCCTATATCATTTAATATTTTTGCATCATTTTTTTCTTCTCATAGCTATGCAACACAAGTTGTGTTAGTAGGTTTGCATATCCAATACCACTATTTTACTTTGGGGTAAAATTTTCACATTGGTGGTATTGTGAGATCTAGGTTGTCAAGTAGGTATAAGCATAGTCTAATGCTTCATCCTTAACAATCTAGGTCTAGTTTGATTCTCATAGTGTCACCCTATAATGTAGATGCCAAAGGAAGTGAACATATCGTGGATATTTATGTAGGTTCTAATATCTTCTAATTTTTTATAATTATATGAACTTCAATGTCTAGTGAAATTATAACATACATAGAAACATTGGTTTCTAATGTAGGTCTGCATTTAGCCATTGATATATTATATGAGTTTGAATCTATCAAACTCTAACAGTGTTATGGAAAATATACTGGAATCATAAAGGACTTTGTTCATATGGGCTAGAGAAGCATAGAAAGGAATGGATTCAAATTGTCCTCCCAAATTTCCAATGATTAGTCTATGTATCCCTTGCACTTTAATAAAATAAGCCTAGCACATTTAAGCATGTGCACCTTCTCTACATAATATCTACCAAAATAATAAGCATTGATGCTAATTTGGTCGATGCAAAAATGGAATTATGATAATTCTCAATCTCTAATTGATAAATTATCCATAAATGGTGATATCGTTACTTCGATCAATCATGAAGTTTATTATGCTTTTATGCCTAAGGAAATGCACCAATCAACTATTTGTCAACATGGTTGATGGGGGGCCTTTACAACTTCTCTTACTTGGTGGGAGTTTGAAATGAACAAGTTTTTTCTCATTCTCATCCTTTTGGAATAATATAAGCTAACATGGATAAATAAGCCTATGATTGCAGGAAAATGATCTTCAGTGAAAGATTTTATCATATAGTTGTTTTGTAGAACGATTAGAAAAAGTTAAAATACATTGCAATAAAACTAGTCCTAGGCTAATGTATTTATCATATCATTGTGTTGTAAGATGGCTAGGAGATAAAAAAAAATTGATATGAATAGCCAAGTGGTTGTTTTAGAAGTAAATTGTAACAGAACTAAATCCAATGGGCCAGATTAAATCACTTGCTTAAATTTTCACCTTTTTTTCTTCTTCTGAATTCCTACCGAAACTTGCGTTTGACTCTTTTGACCATTTTGGTTTGATTAAAATAGGACAAGGAAATTCCTTTCTTGGGGTTTTGTTTCTAATATGGTCACTTTATTGAAAGTAAGTAATGATGGCAATGAAATATTCTATTGAACATAATATGAATATTTTAGGTATTTGATTTTTATGTACAAGAAAAGATGAACCTTATTCGAAACAGTATGAAGACAAAATATAAAACTATGGGTTGTGTGCCAACAACACTAGTACATGCTGAAATCTAGTGCTAAGTGATATATATTATCTACAACATAATTTTTGTTACCTAAACCTGTCAACAAGGTATGTTTCAAAACAAAATCATTGTCATCACGTTTGCATTGATGGTATATTGGCTTTCATATTTACTTCACCAAATTTTTGTCGCCCTGGTTCATGCTGTGAGGTAGGGTTCCTTTAAATGTCTGAAGCATTTTACCCTGGTTAAAAGAGTTATAATCCTTTATTAATTGCAAATGTTTATTGTCTGCAGCTACAACATATGTAGAGGTTGGTTGTTGTGAGCCTGGCTATTAAAAATACTTTACAAATGAAAAATATTTGACAGAACATGTGCAACAGAACCATAGCCATGTTTGTTGTGAAGTTTGTGGCAGTAGGAAATTGAAGAAACAAACTAAAAGACACATGCGCATTCATGAAAGCCAAACATGTGTGGAGAGGATACAATGTCACTTTGACAATTTCTTGCATAGTTTTACTAAAGTATGTTATCTATAATTTTAGCAATTTTTGTATACAAATGAAAATTTCAGTTTTTTACTTGGTATGGAGTTGTAATCGAATTAAATTTCATTTTAGATTTGGTATGGAGTCATAATCTAATTAAATTTCACTTTGCAGAAATCAAATCTCAATCAACACATTAGAGCAGTACACCTTGGATCAAGACCAGTTTAAGTGTATATTTGCTGAATGTGAAAAGAGTTTTGCACATAAAGATGTCAGAGACAATCATGAGAAGTCAGGAAGACATTTCTATGTACAAGTGAGTCTAGCAACAACAATTTTTACTCGCTTGAAATATCAACATTTGGAATTTGTTTCTCTATATATTTTACAATATTATATGGGTTCATGAAATTTTTTCTGTTTAACACAGAGATTTCTTTGAGGAGGATGTTTCCTTTCAGTCAAGGCCACATGGTGGCCGAAAGAGAAAAATGTTTACAGTTAACACTCTTTCAAAAAAGAGAGTAGCATGCACAGATTGAAGCAGCATTGTTCTTGACAATGGATCGTCCTTTTTAGATTGGTTAACCTCAAGCGATAGGGAATGATCTTTGAGATTATGACAAACCAAGTCATGGATAATTTCACCATGTATGATTTTTTTGCACAATATTGTAGTAGTAAAATGTAGAACAACATTTGAAGTGCATTTTAATAGTTTCAAATGGTATTAAGAAAATATGTTAGGGGAAAGATGGAAAGATAAGAAAGGATTTGTCTCTGAAATCTCTTGGCTGCCACGAATGTTACAGCTGATTTTACCACACATGGTGGATCACACCTTTATGGCCTTCCCTGTCCCTCTATAGACTCTTTAGACCCCATGGACCATTTTTGTACCTTTCATGTTTCCAATATCATCCCTTAAAACATGCATTATTTTCCATACGCGACTTTTAAACCTATTCTCACGTATGGACGTGGATATGACCCTAAAAACTGCGTACATCGAGATGTGTGCAAAAGGCCAAATAGTTTTGGAGTTTTCCTTGATGTGGATCAGAGTCACTTGTCTCTTGGCCTTCCATATGCCTTGAGATCACTCGGATTTGACCTTCCATTACCCCATTGAAGCAATGTATAAGGAACCCTTTGGATACATTGAAAGGAGAGGAATTGAAGAGAAAAAAAACTATATTCCATTGTTGTCTGAGCTTATACTTGAGTCTGCATCCCTTTGTCCCTTGGAGCACTTTGTGTTCTTCCCAAGCTTGCCTTTGCTTGTGATCTTGCTATTGAGAGATGGAGGATTGAAGTGGTGGAGGCCCAGGTGGAGGACTCAGTTTCTCTGATTTGCAGACGTGCCGATAGAGGTTGTCACTATTGTAATCTCTGTTTTATATTAATAGAACTATCTTTTCCTGTCCAATAATGTGTATTTAAATGAGTATTGAATCCATGGATGCTTTTAAATGCTTATATGTTATTGATTATATATGCTAGAGTAGGTCTAACACCATCATATAGAATGCTTGTCTTGTTTGCTGAATGTTGAGAGAGCAAATTGCCAATACAAATGAGAGAGGAAAAGCTCAATGGGCATCTACATCAACCGTCCGGAATAAGGTATGTTTCGAGATCCTTTAGTGTTAGATATTTGGTTTCTCTTGCATATGGGAAAGGATTGATTTCTATGGTTACCTTGTTTGTTGTGGTACCCCAAGCTATAGGAATTTTTCTCCGTAACAGAATTGGTGACCATATTGGGGAGTTCCTAGTTATTTCCTTTGGGGGTTTTATCGACATTCAATGTTCTTAAATTTCTTTGATTTCTCTGTTTCTGAGTTGGGTCTGGGGGCATGTTCGCCTGGCAGTGTCTGATAGGAGTAAATTTTGTCTCAGCTTGTCTATTTTCCTTCTTTTTTTTAATCTCTTTTTCTTCCTGTATGCGAGTTTTTCCTTCACAGTCACGTGTACATGGGGTTTTTATTGGGATATCCGTGGGTTTTCTGTGCATAGTTGCATTTTCCCTGAGTTTTGTCTTTTGGGGGAAGATTAAGTGTTGCTAGGTGAGTTTGGTTGATTGCTGAGTCTTCTTGGATGCTTCTAGAGTCTGTATACACCTCTGTTTCTGACCAAAGATGCTCTTCAGTTTGATTTTTTTTTGAGAATGTTCTTGTCATTGCATTTTCTATTTTTTGTTTTTGGATTAGTGCATTAGGTCTCTTTTACCTTAGTGCTTTGCGTGGGTGTTGTTTGATAGTGCTTGCAGAGTCTGGGGGTGGTAGAGTCATTCTTTTGCTTTATTATCTCATTTTAATTCAAAAAATACAAAAATATTTTCTTTTTGCATCATTATGCATTATTGCATTTTTCATTTTGCATGGTACTTGCATTAGGTTTGCTTGGAGAAGTACTAGTCAGGCCTTCATATAGGAATGATTGCATCTTCATTTGAAGGAAATTTTTGCACTTCACGTAGTAGCATACCCCGTTTTTTCATTTGAAACAGTGCATTTGCATTGATTGTTAGCTATGCATTTTACTTCTTGTTGTGTCATAACATCATTAGTCGCACGACCATTTACCCTTTTTGAGTAATAAGCCAATTAAAATCAATGCATAATAAAATTAATTACACTCTTTTATTTTATAGGGTGCACCAACAAGATTAGGTTTTAGGGTCGTGGAATAGTTCATTATGAGTAAATTCTCCAAGACCACTAAACGAAACAATTATGTGTCTGTCCAGGTGAGAGTGTGAAATTCCTTTATATAATTAGTGTTTCTCAGGATCCTCCTCTTACAAGGGAGTTAAGCACGAGGCAGTGTGAGCAGTTATTGATTGGGATGACCCCTAGTCATAACTGAGTAGCACCAGAGATATTTCCAGGATTGTATTTGTCTCTAGGGGCTCTTTCGAGAGTTTCGGGCTTTGCTACCCTGCCCATACGGTCAATCCCGCCTATGACTATCTACCTGAGCATTGATTATAATGAGGTGACCTTAGTTTCTTTACCTAGGTTATTGAGGGGGTACTTTGCAGAGGTTATTCTGTAGGTGTCCTGGCCAGGTAGGGGTCGGACAGCACAGTCGCTATATGCGTTGAAGATGAGGGCCACTATAATTGGTTATGAACCTCCACTTGTTATGTATGGGAGTTTCAATACTCTTCTAGGTGAGACATACCTGCTTCATTCGGGAGCTCACATATCCTACCCTTGCTTGCTTGTGATTTGGCTTTACATTATATAGGTGTATGCTCTGTGCACGCTAGTTTGCCTAGGGTTTGCGTAATTAGATAGAGTCTTTTTCATTTTTTGATTCATTGTGGGATTTGGGTGCGGAACTTCACCGTTCTTGTCATTTAGTAGGACTTCCACCTTCCACATCTCCTCCTCCTTTGGGAGAGAGAAACAGACAGTCCGGGTGCACTACTTCTCACATTGATTCACACATGATGGGAGATCACGAGGATGAGATTCTTGAGATGTCTTCTCCACCTCATGAGGTTGGGGATGTCAATTCTACTCATGTATATGATCATTCACCAAATATACCTTCACATTCTGGTTATGATCCCTCATTCACAGGTCGTTGATATTGGTTACTAGGTGACGAGACTCTTCATGAACCCACAAGCACTAGTTATATTTGTTATGGCATACTTGATATCCCTACACATGATCTGGCACATCATGCCGAGTTAGAGATTAAACCTAGCACTATGCCTGGGGGAACTCCCATTCCTTTCCATGCAGAGAGATTTGGGAGCACTAGTCACATTGCACCTTCCATCCCGGTGGTGGAAGCTACCTCACATGTTCGTCCTAGGCCTAGTGTTAGTAGTCATATACGGATACCAGGACCGAGACGAGTGACCATAGGGAACACTTCTTACATCCCTTCACATGTCTCTTCGTCCTCAAATACTACTCCTTCAAATGCATTTTTGACAACCCTTCCTCCCCCTAATTCATGTGGTCCTTCAGGCCGGAATGTTGCTACTAGTCATGTTCGTACTGCGACTACTCGCACGGTAGTATCTCAGAATCAAGTACATCCTGTTGTCTCAGGAGGTCATATTCCTATTTTTGGATTGTCTTATGGTCCATCGCAAGGAGTTCCCCATATACCTAACTATGGAGCTTCTCATGGGACACCCCATGGGACACCGTATGGAGCTTCTCATGGACAACCTTATGGACCGCAGTATGGAAAAATATATCAACCCTATGGGTATGGGTATCAACAACCCGCTTACTCATCTAATTATGGCTTTGTAGCACCACCTAGTCAAGGTACACCACATCATATTGCTTCCATGCAGCCCTACATGGGTCAAACAGGAGGAGGACATTATGGCCATGGCCATGGTATTTACAGTAATTAGCCTTATATGAACCAAAATTATTAGGGAGCATGGCATAGACCAACTCAACCTAGGCTCCCTTTCCTTGCAACGTTAAACTTACCTGACTTATCAAGACTCATGAATGATCTAGTATCTCATGACCCGGCTTGGCTAACTATCCCCAAAAATCTTCCCTCAGACATTCCCAAGTTCGAGGGCAAAGCAGGAGAAATTCCTAGCGAACATGTCACTACTTTTCACCTTTGGTGCTCTTCCAATTCCTTACATGACCACTCAATATGTTTAAGGCTATTTCAACGCACCCTCACCGGGCCTGCAACGAAATGGTATATAGAGTTACTAAGGGGGGCATTTGTTTTGTTCGATGACCTTGCTATGACTTTCCTCAATCACTTCCAGCTACCCGTGCATTACGACGTTGGTACAGAACTCTTGTCGACATTTCGAAAAGATAAAGCCACACATATCTCGGACCATATCCAAGAGTGGCGTAGACAAAAGAGGTTGATTAAATCCTTCATACCATCAGAATTTATCCTTGAATGGTTCCTCAAATCATTGTTACCATACATCATGAAGGATGTTTCTACATCTGGAGTCCAGAATGAGGAACAAGCGATTTTTAGGGCACAAGAGTTGGATTTGATTTATGCTCAATCCGGACTTTTGTATGAGATTAGACCTAACGCTCCACATTCTAGTTTCAATCCCAATATCAAGCCTAGACCACATGCCGATGGCATTGTGGGTTGTACAAGTACCAAACCTGGGGATTCGGTTGTGAAACAAGTGAGTCAATTGTCTATTAATCAATTCATGTTGGGACAAGCCATGACTTCATCTCAACCCACCCAAATAGCGAGTGTACTTTCCGTGCAATCGTCGGACTAGAAGGGAAACCAGCAGCCCGGAAGGAATAAGAAAAAGGGTAAAAACAATCGTAAGGGTGGGAATAAGAATGAAAATGCCAATTTTAATGACAAGAACGCCCGCAATGCTGGGGGGGACAAGCAGTCTAAACGTAAGGTTAAGTTTCCTTACAAATTGTGTAAGGATGACCACCTCACTCACTTGTGCCCTCATATGGAAGATGCCTCGAGGTTCATAGCACAAGGCCCAGCTGTGCTGACCAATCCTTTACCCCATAATCAAAATATGAACTTGAGGACCCATGATCCTCATTGTGCGTCAGGTGGAGATCAAGATCCGCCAGAAGCCAATACTGGTCATATTTGCATCAACATGGTGCGTGCTACTAAGGTTGTGACTCATGCGAAAGACTATAGTTCGTCACAACCGGACCTTGGAAAAGAACCCGCTCCACCCGAGAGCCCTTTGTGTATTGAAAACCCTATGGATAAACCTGAGATTGCACCTCACATTCCTAAGGGATTCCTAAAGCATCTGGGGCACAATCCTAATGCCTGAGTCTCCCAGAACTATTCTATTGTTGAGGATTTGGGCCAAACTCCTTGTGCGATGTCTGCGCTTGAAGTAATTCAGAGTTGTCCTTCGCAAAGGAAAGCTTTGCTTTCTGCTCTTGGGGTTAATGATGATAACTCTTCTTCCGTCATCAAATTTGAAACCATGGGACCACAACCTCACTTGCCTTACTACATGTCTCTCTTGATTCATGTAGAGTGTCTTAACATGACCGTCAAACAAATTGTGATTGACAAAGGCACTGCTGCTTCCGTGATGTCTTTGTCGTGCTGGAAGGGTTTGGGTTCTCTCGAGTTGTCTCAATCCACTAACATGTTGACTGCCTTTAATGGTAGATCATTTCGGCCACACAAAATTCTTCCTTCTCTTAAGGTCTGTTTGGGAGGGAAGACCGTCATGATCGAGGTCGAGGTGGTTGATGCGCCCCTTGATTACAATATTTTACTGGGTCAGAATTGGATGTATAGTATGCAAGCCGTAGCTTGTTCTCTATTTCGAGTAGTATGCTTTCCATTTAATGGGAATATTGTTACGATTGATCAGACATCATTCAAAAATTTGAGTGTTAATGCATCATCAGGAGCTTCTATCCCGATTATCGATCATTCTTAGCCAGCAACTGGGAGTGTGGGTGTAGGTATGTATCCATCCCTTATGGGGACCTTTAGTTGTCCTGTGCCCGTTCTTATGATCGGATCTAGTTTCGGTGGGGCTTCATCTTCATTGAATTCAGTGTCTTTTCGCACTACCCATATGGAAGATCCTTGGATTCTTCCTTCACCAATTCCTTCCAATGGACCTATCGAAATGGATGTGCCATTGCCTGCAGAAATGATAGCATATCAAGCGAATCTTGATTGTGTTGCAGAGCCTAGTCCTTCCTCTTCGTGGACAAAGGAGGAGGACCCATATGTGCTTCCTGCATGGGTAGTTGAGTCCTCTCATGCACATTATTGCCTTGATGATGTTTTTCCATTAGATGAAGTCATTATTGAGGCCATTTCTGGGGTTGAGCCACCTTGGGAAGAGTTACATCATAGATCCTATTTTCTTCCCGAGCTTGACCATTTGGAGCATGAGGAATTTAGGGAGATTCTTAGCGAGAAAATTGGTAGTCCTGTGTTTCCATTGAGCTCTCCTAGTTAGATGGTTGATGGGAACATGGCTAATATATCACCTACTATTCCTATCAATATCTCTTGCGATCCTGGCAAAGTTGAGAATGTCTACATTGGGGCAGATTGTTCCCCTGATGAGATTAAGGAGTATACCGAGCTGTTCAAAGAGTTTTGTGACATCTTTGCTTGGTCATACAAGGAAATGCCAGGTATCGACCCTTGTATTGTCGAACATGAAATTAAGACCTATCTGAATGCAAAGCCCGTTCGACAATGTTTGCGTGCAGTGAATCCTAGAAAAGCACCCGCTATTAAAGTTGAGATAGAGAAGCTGTTAAAAGCTAGTTTTATCTATTCCGTTCCCTTGACGGAGTGGGTTTCAAACCCTGTTTCGGTTGATAAGAAGCAGGGAGCGATCTGTATATGCACTGATTTCCGTGATTTAAATCGTGCTTGTCATAAGGATAATTTTCCCACACCATTTATTGATCAAATTTTGGATGAGTGTGAGGGAAGTGAGGTATTCTCCTTCATGGACAGATTTTCCGGATATAATCAGATTCAGATCAAACCCGGGGATCAACACAAAAATACATTTATTTGTCCTTGGGGTACATTTGCATATCGAAAGATGCCTTTCGGTCTTAAAAACGCCGTAGCCACATTTCAGCGGGCTATGACCTTGATTTTTCACGATCTCAAAACAATTATTGAACTCTATTTGGATGACCTTGTTGCTCATTCTCGGCTGAGATTCTGTCATCCATACCATTTGAGATTAGTATTCGAAAGATGCCGCCATTACCTGGTTAGGTTAAATCCTCATAAGTGCATCTTTTGCGTGAAGTCTGGTCGCTTGCTAAAGTTCATTATTTCCAAGGAGGGTATAAGAGTCAATCCCTTAAAGGTTGAGGCAATACTTCAATTGTCTCCCCCGTGCAATATTAGACATCTTCAATGTTTGCAAGGCATTGCAAATTTCTTACGGAGATTCTTGGTTAACTTTTCCAATTTGACTAAAGGCTTTATGCGTCTTTTAAAGAAAGACGCTACCTTTTTCTAGGATGACAGAGCCCAGGAGTCCTTTGATGCTCCTAAACGAGCCTTAGCATCGACCCCCGTGCTTAGTCCACCCAACTATAGCCGTGATTTTTTGATTTATGTGGTCACATCCATGGAGACGATTGGTATGGTTTTGGTTCAGGAGGATGAGGAGCTCCATGAGCATGTCATATATTATTTGAGCCAAAACCTTATAGATGGGGAAATCCGTTATTCCCATGTGGAGAAACTTTCCATAGCCACCGTTCATGCAGTTTAGAGATTGAGACATTACATTCTCCTTCACCAGACCTTAGTGGTGGCTCATGTCAATCCTTTTCAGTTCGTCCTCACTAGAAGGATGATCAGGGGAAAGTATAATAAGTGGATTATTATTTTGCAAGAATTCGATCTCGAATTTGTTTCGGCGAAATCGAAGAAATCGTTAATTTTTGTGGAGCTCATTTCTGATTTTCCAAGTGTGGAGGAGGAGGAGGTTTATGAGGATACATTTGTCGATGAGCATATTTTCCTTATCTCAACTTTGGATCCATGGTATGGGGATGTCATTATATATTTGCAAATGTTGAAGGTACCTACTCACCTTTCATGGGATGAGCGATGATGATTACTTCACGTATCTAAGAACTACCTTATAGTGGATAACACTTTGTACTGCCGTGGGGTAGATTCCATTTTACGTCGTTTTTTAACCCATGATGAGGCTAAGGTTATGTTGAATGATTGCCATGGAGGGGCGTGTGGTGGTCATTTATCTGGGCTTTCTATAGCCCAAAAAATCTTGAGAGCGGGATATTTTTGGCCGTCGATCTTCAAAGATTGTGTCAATGTGGTCAAGAAGTGTCACCCTTTCTAGGTGTTTACACGCAATATGCGCTCACATCCTACCCCGTTACATCCGATTATCACTGTCGGTCCCTTCACCAAGTGGGGGATTGACTTCATGGATTGCAACCCAGCTTTGGATGGGGGGCATTATCACATTATAGTGGCTATTGATTATTTCATGAAATGGGCTGAGGCTATGCCCATGATTAAATCTGACAGTGAGACAGCTGCACATTTCGTATTCAACAAAATTATTACTCGGTTCGACATTCCAAAAGAGCTTGTCACTGACCATGGTAGGCACTTTCAGAATAGAATGATGGAAGAGTTGGCCTCAAATTTAGGGTATAAGCAGGAGCACTCCTCTTCTTATTACCCTCAGGCAAATGGATAGGTTGAGGCAGTGAACAAATCACTCAAGTCCATTCTCCAACGAACTATCACACAAAGCAAGACGAATTGGCATATCATGTTATATCCTGCTTTGTATGGTCCTGCCATCGGTTTTTCTCCATATCAGCTCGTACATGGAGTGGAGTCTGTCTTTTTAGTTGAATGCAAAATCCCTTTGTTGAAGCTAGCTATAGAGATTTTACCAGACACTTCTGCATTGGAGGAATGTTTGGTCCACTTAGAGCAACTTGAATGGCAACGCCGATATGCCTTAGTGGCTCTAGAAGTGAATAAGCGTCATTTTAAGGTCCAATATGATAAGTCTATCCGTCCAAGGAGGTTTAGTGAAGGTGATTTGGTCCTTTTATGGGATCAAGCTACAGATCCCTTGGGGGCAAGGAAGTTTAATCCCATGTGGCATGGTCCTTACGTAGTCAAACGTGTGTTAGAGAAGGGCACCTATGAGCTGGTGGATTATGAAGGGACAGCCTTGGTGGAGCCTAGAAATGGGCTCTATCTTAACAAATACTATGCATGATCTTCAGCCAGGGTTGATTATTGTATATTATTGTACAACTTTTTGCATAGTTAGGTTTTCTTATGGTGATCAGGTTTGTTGATTAGCTTTCGTTTCTTATGGCAGATGTCGATGGAGTCTTCTTCTTACATAGGATTCACTGATGGTGCTAGCCGCCACACTCAAAACTCAGTTTCTGCTGCTTGGGTGATCTATACTGCTACGGGTCAGGTACTGTCTTTAGGAAGCGTATGTTTACAACCTTCTTTAAACAATGTTACTGAATATAGTGACGTTATCGAGTTATTGCAGGATGCCATTTCACATGGTGTTCTCTCTCTTGAGGTACGTCTTGATTCACAGTTAGTGGTTTCACAGCTTAATGGCTTGTATTGCATTAGGGATCCGACATTATTATGAAGATTCTTACATGTGAGATTGCTAGAATGACAATTTGAGAACATAACATACATACATGTTTCAAGAATTTTTAATCAAGTTGCTGACTCATATGCTAACTATGTGTTAGATTGGTATTTGTTTCATAGACCATAAGCATATCACAAACATATATTTTTACACACATGTAAATAAATAAAATCGATCATCATAAAAGTTTTTCATTAAACATCCAAAATGTGACGTCATAATACATAAGTGTCATAATACAAAAATGGGGCTTCCGAGCCACCAAAATATAATACACGGTAGTACAAAAATGAATCACTCTCAAGTCTCTAAGCTTGTGGAGGAGGAGGGGGGTTTTGATCATGGTAGCACACCAAGGCTCTAGCTAGTTGTCGAAATAACTGAACCCATGCCCGTGGTAAATGAACCGCCTGGTGCTGCATGGCCTCAGGAAAGTCCTTGACTTGCACCATGGGTACCCTATGTGTCAAGCATACAAAGTTTATGTGGATGCTTTGGAGCGTCCACTCCACATCCACACCCATGATGCCATCTCCTCTTCCCCTCCGTCTATGACGAGGGAAACCGTCAGGCCGCCATGGTTCAACATCTTCATACACATGAAAGATTGTTACTATGTGTCATCACACCAAAACATGTCTTTTGAGTCAATATATCAAAAACCGCAAAAAATTTAATAATTCAAAAAACTTAAAAAATACGGTTTGGGATTCGTTACCTATATCACTGTATGCTCCTCCTGGTGGTAGGGGCATGTCCGGATCTCCCTGGAAATCTATCCCTGCATAGGGATAGTCATCGATGGAAATGATCTGCCGCCGCCACCATGGAAAGAAGTCAGCTGGGTATGGGTTAGACACCCTACCTTTGCCCAGTCTACGCATAGCATCTACCCAACATCGTTGGGTCGGATCTCAAACCCCATTTTGAGGAACTTCAACTCTAGGGCTTATCCCCGGTACATGCTCAAACATTAGAGGAAATTTCAACTCAAAATGGGCCTTTTAACTTTAACTCAAATTCCATGTCATCATGTGTTAGCCAATGAAATTGCTTTAAATTTGAAATACCGTATAGGTCTTAAACACTTTTATAATATTAATTTGGGGATAGGTATCATAAAAAAAACTACTATTTTTGTTTGTAATTTCAACATATCTCCTCGTGTTTTTACTCAAATTTCGATTGAGAGAGCTCGTTGGATGCGGAATTAAATTCTGCATCCAACGAGTACCCACTTGGCATACTTTTGACGTACCTCGCTACCCCAAAAACAAGAAATACCTGAAAAATGTGAAGATGATGTCATCATCACATTTTTTCAGGTATTTCTTGTTTTTGGGGTAGCGGGGTCCATCAAAAGTATGCCGAGTGGGTACTCATTGGATGCGGAATTTAATTCCGCATCCAACGAGCTCTCTTGATCAAAATTTGAGTAAAAACACGGGGAGATATGTAGAAAATACAAAAAAAAAAGTAGTTTTTTTCTTTTCTTCCTCCAAAATTAATAAATATTATTTTATTATTTTAACTATTAGTTTATTAATCTTTTTAAGGAGGCCCATTTTGAGTTGAAATTTAATCTAATGGAAGAATGTATTCAGTATGCTGCCGAAAATGAAGTTTCTCACCCTGCCCATCTTGCAGTCACTGAGCTGCTGCTTCATGTTACTCAACAACGTAGTGCTCCAGTTGTACACTATGGGTCTCATACACTCCACCACATAGAACATCAATGTTCGCGAGGCTTGGTGGAGTGAAGCTAGACCAACTATCCTGCCGAGTGCCAATAGTATGGCCTTCAGTCCGAGTACCTGGATGGAGTTTGTCAGGATTTGACTCCCAACCTTTTCCATGTCCAAAAAACGGTGTACTGCAATGTACTCATCAATGGTGAGGCCACCTCCGGGCCCGCGAGAGCGTAGGTTCACCACCTCTCCCCGTTGGAACAATCCAGTAATGAAATATATGTCCTCCACCTCTATAGTGAAGGACATCCCATCGATATGAAAAGACTCCGAGTCTGGATCCCAGTAGTCTATTAGCATCTGCAGGAGTCTTGGTTTGGCCCTCAGGCTGCCAAGACACCAAAACTTATATAGCCCACATGCACATAGAGCTTTTCGAGCCATTAAATCACCATGAACAACCTCTTCTACATCTCCATGTTCCCTCTCCCTCCATTCTAGAACCATCCTGCACATTAAAAGTAGTTTTTGGTCATTATTTACCTTAAAAAACCTTGTGCACGGCTGCATACGCGACTGTTTGAAAAACAACCGTGTATGTACGCGGTTTTGGGAGGTTTTTCCGCGTATAGCCAGCCCTATATGCGGAAAAATCCCCGATATCCACGTGGGCCGAAACGACTATTTTATACTGTCTTAAAAATCGAAATTGACCATGGAAATTGAAAAAATTTGCATGTAAATGGAAGAGGAGGACATGAGAAGTTACCTGCAACAAACGGTGTCAAATTTCATCGGACGAAGCTTTCGGAATTCACTTTGGAAGTTTTGAGCTCAAATGGGTAAAAATTTCAAATGATATGGAATTTTTGAATTTTTTACTATTTATAGAAATTTTTTGAAAAGTTTGAAATTTTTTACCCCCTTTCTATAGTTTTGAATCATTTCTGACCATTTTGGACTAATTTGATGATGTAGGAGTCCATTTTGAGCGTCGTTTTGACCATGGTTTTGACCCATTCATGCCGATTTCAGGTATTATGTTTAAACTGGCATATAGGTTAGATTTCACATCCATTTGCACTTTGCATCACCTTATGACCATTTCATTATAACCATAGGTACGAACCCATTCTCTTGACTTTGCATGTCGACCATTCCCGGTACTGATACTGGTTCATGCACATTATGATTGAGTCCTTCCACATTATATAGCTTTGCTGAGTACCTCATGTTGGATGATGGGGGATGCCTTAATTCCCTCCTTCCAGGGGATTTCATCCCATCGACTTTAGATCATTTATTCTGGGATAGGAATCTAGATTTATTTTGAGTGCCTTGAGACTTGCAGTCATCAGTCCCAGGTTCTCTTGCCATCAATAGTTTTGGGAATACATCAATGTCCCCTGATCAATGGATCCTTTCAAGTGTTCGACCTCAACACATTTATTCGCACTTGTTAGTTTTCACTCTAGTACCTTGATTCCCATTTTCATTATTGGTGGGTGATCTCGTGTCTGTTAATGGTATACATTAATGACCGGTAATCAGACGATGGACTACTATGTTTGACCTCGACACCTCTATTCACATAGTAGGACATGTACTCATAGCGGATTGTGTAGAAGACCTTCCAGATTGGTGGCATCTCATATATGCTACCTCCTTGATCATGCTAGTGTTCATGAGATCTCACCTCTTGTGACTTGATTCCAGTGTATGTCAGATATCTTTAGCTTTCATGGAGATCATGATACTTTGTATATCTTCATCATGGATATTTTGATCTATCTATATTGTACGTGGTGATGACCACACATGTCATATTTTGTATCATGCCTATTCATGGCCATTGTACTCTTATGTATCCGGGACTGCTATATGTACTTGCAGTTATGTACAGAGTTTGATTATTGTATTATACTATTGGATGGCTGGTTCTTCCACCTGGTTCTTCATCACTCCACTTCTAGGATGGACTTATAATGTATTTCGGTCATCGTATCACCCCTCTGACCTCACACGTTGGGGGGCATCTATTACAACTGATTTTACCACACATGGTGGATCACACCTTTATGGCCTTCCCTGTCCCTTTGCAAACTCTTTAGACCCCATGGACCATTTTTGTACCTTTGATGTTTCCAATATCATCCCTAAAAACATGCATTATTTACCATACGTGACTTTTAAACCTATTCTCGCGTATGTACACGAATATGACCCTAAAACCCGCGTACATCGGGATGTGTGCAAAAAGCAAGATAGTTTTGGAGTTTTCCTTGATGTGGATCCAAGTAACTTGTCTCTTGGAATTCCATATGCCTTGAGATCACTCGGATTTGACCTTCCATTACCCCATTGAAGCAATTTATAAGGAACCCTTTGGATACATTGAAAGGAGAGGAATTGAAGAGGAAGAAAACTATAGTCCATTGTTACCGGAGCTTATACTTGAGTCTGCATCCCTTTGTCCCTTGGAGCACTTTGTGTTCTTCTCAAGATTTCTTTTGCTTGTGAGCTTGCTATCGAGAGATGGAGGATTGAAGTGGTGGAGGCCCAGGTGGAGGACTCAGTTTCTTCGATTCACAGATGTGCCGTTAGAGGTTGTCACTATTGTAATCTTTGTTTTATATTAATAGAAATATCTTTTCCTGCCCAATAATGTGTATTTAAATGAGTATTGAATCCATGGATGCTTTTAAATGCTTATATGTTATTGATTATATATTCTAGAGTAGGTATAACATGATCATATAGAACACTTGTCTTGTTTGCTGAATGTTGAGAGAGCAAATTGCTAATACAAGCGAAAGTGGAAAAACTCAACGGGGATCTACATCAACCGTTTGGAATAAGGTATGTTTCGAGATCCTTTAGTGTTAGATATTTGGTTTCTCTTGCATATGGGAAATGATTGATTTCTGCGGTTACTCTGTCTATTGTGGACCACAAGACATAGGAAGTTTTCTCCGTATCAACGGGGTTTAGATTATAGCAATGCCAACAATTTATTTTGACGGGGAGAGACGTTTTTGTCTTTAGGTCTGTAGATTTCCAATTTGTGTTAAATCTTGTTTGTGTTGAAAATATCTACTTGTATATTAAAAGAAATATTTTATTTATTAAGGATCCTTATCAATACTTCTCATGATTTAAGATCTCTCTAATATTTGCAATCTTATAATGTATTCTTGTTCAACTACAAAAGATATACGAAATACCAACAAAACATAAATTAACTAGTAAGTCCTTTCCAGAAATTAACTAGTCCATCATCACAACTATAAGTCCTTTCCAGAATGCAGGTATGCCTAGATTTGAAATACAATATTTGTTGCGAATTATATATATATTTTTAAAAATACACAGTAATCGTTGCTATAGAGACGTACTCCTGGTGCTATAGCGACATAACAATGCTACTATAGCAACATAGCAACGTTACTATAGCGATGTATTAGTGCTTAGTTGCTTCTAAGTTGCGACAAACGCTCATCACTATAGCAACAACTTGTCATCTTTATAATGACGGTAGACCGCCGCTATAGAAACGGACAATGAATTAGAAATTTCTTGGTTTCAACATACTGTCGTGCCTCTAGTGACTCATTGTTGTCGCTACGTCGCTATAGCAACATCGTAATGTTACTATAGCGACGAATAAGTGCTTAGTCACTTCTAAGTTGTGAAAAACTCTCGTCGCTATAGTGACAGTTTGTCGGTTGTCCTCAGACCATCGCTATAGCAACAAACAATGATTTGGGAATTTCTTGGTTTCAACATACTGGTGTTGGGCTATAGGGCAGACCTGGGTTTTAGACCGTTAACTTCGCACCAACAAACAGACCCACAGTGTTGGCCCTTTCGACAACAACCTACGAACAGGTTGCAGTCTCACCCGAAACAGCTATGGGGTGCCACAGAACCAGGTTTCTGCAAGCAGAAGAGGGATATTACTGTACCTTTAGCCTTAACAACAAATATTTATACCAAACAGAGCTTCGATCTTCACTTAATTAGCTTCTCAGTTAGATAAAAGACGTTTCTTGCTTAACCCTTAACTTGGAATTCACAGCGAAGTTAATATTAACAGTTATCTTACTTTATCAATTATCTACTTATCAATGCATAAAATAAAACCATAACAGAAACAACACAAAAGAACCACAACACAAGATATAACGTGGTTCACCCCTAGTGTAGGGGCTACGTCCACAAAACTGTGCTTTTATTCCACTTTTTCAAAACAACAGTCTGATCTGCGCACTCAGCAGTAGATCCGCCCTTCAAATCTAATTGCGCACTTAGCTGCAGTTCCTTTTTTACAATCTCTAAGCTGCACACTTAGTTGCAGTTCCTTTCCTTACAAAAACCCTCTGCGCACACAGCTGCAGAGGTTGTCCATGCACACAGCTGGGACTTGACCTTAAAACCCAAAAATAGATCTATCTTCTTCACATCAGATGATCCTCATTTCATTAGATGATCTTGACATATTTACATGAGTGCCTATTTATACAAGTGCACTATTACAAAATCATGGGCTTACACCCAAATTTTATGGACAATTACAAAAAAGGGGGCTTTGACTCAACCCCGACACCCCTAAGACTATTTTGAGTCACAACTCCACTTAAAAGCTTCCAAAAAAACCGCGGAGTTACCAAAATTAGTGACCGTTAAGGCGTGCGCCCCAACAGGCCCCTAAGACTCACCAGTGTCCTGTCCCGGGACACTCTGCTGCTTGTCTGGTGGGAGAATCTTGTTGGCGAACAGAGTGAACTGTTTGTTGAGGCCACGCATGATATCATCAGTTGCTTGCTCCTTCTCCACCAACTCCTCCAATGCTGCTGCTGATGCTTCGCTGGTCTTTTCCTGTGCAAATGCATCATATTCCTTCAAAACTTTAAGTTGGCTGTCCACAGCAGTGCTCAACTCCAAGGCCTCGTCGACAAGGGGCTGCATAGAATTTTCCAACAGCGTTGCTTTCGTTCTGTATGACTAAATTTCCTGCTGGAGTTCATTGCTTTGCTTCACCTTGAGCATATTTTGCATAGGAGGCAGAGTCTTAATTTCCGCTTTTACTGCATCCAACTCTGCTTGTTGCTGCTTGATGGTTTCTTGTAGCTTTTCTACTTCTGGATTTTCCTATAGTTTCATCTAGGTGTTGACATTTTCTTCTAGTAGCTTTGTTGTGCTGCTCACAAGATTGGTGATCTTCGTTGTGGAGGCCTGAATATCTCTGCGACGCTACTCCCTGACCTCTGGCATTAGAGGAAATTTGGGGTCTAAAATGGGCCTTATAAGAAAACGTGCCAAAATAAGTTTTTGTGAGTTGGAATTCAAGAACCAATAGAATTTCAATAAAATGAGTCAACCATAATGGTTGAATTGACATATTTGTCATAAAAGAAAACTACTTTTTTTGTTCGTATTTTAAACATATCTCCTTGTGTTTTTACTCAAATTTCAAGAGGGAGAGATCATTGGATGTGGAATTTAGTTCCACATCCAATGGGTACCTACACTGCATACTTTTGATAGACCTCGCTACCCCAAAAACAAGAAATACCTAAAAAAATGTGATGATGATGTCATCATCACATTTTTTCAGGTATTTTTTTTGGGGGTAGTGGGTTCCATCAAAAGTATGCAGTGTGGGTACTCGTTGGATGGAGAACTAAATTATGCATCCAACGAGCTCTCTTGCTTAGAATTTTAGTAAAAACACAGGGATATATGTCAAAAATACAAACACAAAAAGTAGTTTTTTTCATTCTTCCTCCAAAATTAATAACTATTATTTTATTATTTTAACTATTATTTTATTATTTTCCTTAGGAGGCCCATTTTAGACCCCAAAATTCCTCTAATGTGGGCTCTCCGGAGTGATGTGAAGTTGAAGCTCCGCGATCTGAGCCTCATGTTCTGCTTTTAGCTTTTCAATCTCGCTGCGAGACTGTTGTGCATAGTCTTTCAGCTTAGCAATTCTTTGCTTCGGTTCTTCCTCAACCTGTATGTCAAAGTCAGGAAGATTTCGACACACCTCATCCAACACTCGTACCAGTGTAGCCTGCTTACATTCTGTGTCCCTCTTCCTCTGCTCCGCTTCTTCAAACTGTGCTGTGAGGCTCGCATTCTACTTCATGGTATTCTCCAACTGTATTTGTGAGTAGTGGTCTTGTGCTTGGATCTCCTTCATGATTGCTAATTGACAGAGATGCATCTCCGTCATAGACAACTTGGTGTAATCTATCCCGACTGTCATGCAGTTAACGTACCGGCGCCGCCAACTCTGATTTTTTTTTTTTTAACGGTCGGGTTTTGAGCTCCGACACACCTGTCCTTCTTCGGCACCACCAGTAACTCCAGCTACACCATAATAAGGATATTCGACACTTCCTGACACCGGTTTCGATAGAGCTTCAAGCTTCGGCCTGCGACATAATCTCTTCCACAGCCTCAATGATTCCTCCTGCGAGCGTCTTATTGAGTTCCATCCTGACTTTTTCTTTATACTGAGGGTTCAGCCTATAAGGGCGTTGTTTCCTAGGCTTCGCACCAGGTTTCAAAGGGATTTTTATCACTCCTATATCACCAAGGATACCTTTCATTTCTGAGAACTTCATCGGGAATAGGTCTTGATACTCATGGAGAAGTTGGGTCACTTTGCTTACCGTTTCTTCATCCCAATAATCTCCAATAGTAGCATACTTAGGAATTTCTTCTGACCCAATGTTTACTTGCCTCATCTTCAAGGGCTGAGTCACTTCTGGTGCTTCAACTGCTGGTCCATGTGCTTCACAGTGTCCTTTTGAGTCAGGAATGTTTATGTTGCGTGGGTCATCATCCTCGTCAATTGCGAGGTTATAGCATTCTACTGCATTAGCTTCTTGTTCTTTCCAATTAGGTTGGTACTCGACTGTTTCTTTACCATCAAACACCTTAGTGTGGATCAGCCTAACAGCTTTGTCCAAAGCGGGACAAACCTCATTAATAGAAAATGTCAGTACAAAACTATCCCAACTTACAGTACCCTGGGGAAGCTCCACTTCTGCATACCAATTCTTCGCGACAGGTTCCAGGGTGTGCACGAACCGATGTACCCATTGTTCACGAGGGACATGCTTCCATGCATCACAACACTGTTCCAAATGTTCTTGAGGGCTATTCTGACCATTAAACCTGCTTCGCACCTCCTGAGGTTGATCTACGAATTTGAGGCGAAGAAGCTTTTGACAAGCTTCCCAACTCTGAATATACTTCTTATGACCATTCCACCATCTAGCAGCTATGGCTCTAAATATTGAATCTAGAGTTTCTATTTTCTGTGAATCTGGTACCTGCTCTGAAAATTGCAAAATAAACTCTTCGAGGCCTGTCAAGCCATCAAAAATAGGTAAGACTCTTGTCTGTGAGCCAAGCCATCTGAGAGACTTGGTAATTCTTGCACACCGATGTCCATGTAGCTCATAAAGTCTATGCTGCCAATTCTCTAGGCCTTCGTCTGAATCAATCATGCAATAACTATCACACTTCCAATCCATTATACCTTCAGTAGTAGGGTTAACATAGTCTTCCTCTTTAGTTGTGATGTTGTAGATGTGATCCAAAACATCCTGATCCTCATCTCTGACTGGCTCTGTGTACCTTATCCTTGAGAAGGGTCCAAGGGGCTATGACTCTCAAGCCTTTTCCTTCAAAAGTCATCTGTCTGTTCTTAAGATTGATTACTGCAGAATTCTATATTGCCCATTCAATTCCTAGCAAGGCTGGATAGGGGTTGCTATCATCAATTATCTCAATGACTTCAAAATCTACTAAGGTACTGACTCCATCAATGTCTACTGGGACGCTAGAGAATCTTCCTAGGGGCACAATCTTCTGCTGATTGGCTAATCTCAAATGTATAGGGGACCATTCAAGGGTAGGTTTTCCCATTTGTTCCCATGTCTTCTTATTTAAGACATTGACTTTGGATCCCAAGTCTAATATGATATCAGTCATGTCATACTCTCCTATCTGAGCATGCAATCTCATTTCTCTTCCAGTTCTTCTAACTTTGTTGACAATTTTTTCTTTACCAGAGCTTCGCTAAGGTTCGCAAGAAGCAATAACTTTCTGTAACTCATTTAAAGCATTCTGATTTCGTAAGAGCTTCATACAACTCTGTAAAAATGTCGACAGTGTACTTACTTTCTCTGTCGAAGCTTCTTGAGACTGCGGCTGCTGCGTAGGTGCTACTGCTGTGCTTGGATCAACAAAGTCTTTTTTAGCTTCCATAAATGTTTCTTTTTCTCTATCCACATCGAAGGTTGGCACTTTCTTTGGGGTCTTACGAACCCAAGCCTCGTCAGGCTGTTTCTCCTTATGCTGCACTTGTGTCATAGCTCCATTCCTTGTAACAACGTTAATGGCTGGGATAGATCTTTGCTCCGCAGTAATCATCTGAATATTCTGAGGAGGAGTGCTATTTCTTTCTTGTATCTTGGCTATCAGTTGCGGGCATTGCTCAATGACATGATCTACTACTCTGCAATATCGACATGTCGTAGTTGGGTTCCGATAGTCTCTAGCTAGATGACCTGCCTGGTTATAGTTATAGCACATGACCTGGCCTCAACCTCTTCCAGGCATACCACCATGACCATGACCTCCAAAAGCACCTTGACCTGATGTGCTACCACGGTAACCATATCCATCATTGCCTTGTGTATCATTTTGTACCCTATAAGCATCATATGTTCGCTCTCGCATAAGGTCAAAGCTACGACATTCCTCTTCGTTGTGTCCCACTGACTTACAGAACTTGCAATAGGGATTCTTAGGGACTTGCACATATATTTGTAGCAAATAGTAGTCTTCAGGTCGATGCTGGACAGTTGTTCTACAAATCTCACAATATAACACATTAGGGTTAAATGGGTTCGACGCAACAGCATTCAGGTAATTTCTTAGCGCAGGGCATTTTTCCTTGTCATGACCTTCTGTCCTACATCGTGTACACCACACCTCTTCATGAATAGACTTCCCTTTTTTCATGTCGCGCAGCTCCAAATCCATTTCTACTAACTGCGCTTGTATTTGTGCCATGCTAGAATTATCTTCAACAGGAGCTGTCTCTAGTTTCATGGCAATCTCCAAAGCCTCTTGCTGATCCACAACCTTCTATTGCATGAGTGGCATTCTGATATGAGGTAATAAGGCTGCAATGAACCATTGTTTATGCTGCGTTGGTCCAATAGTGAAACTAACTTGATCTAGCATAACTTTGAACCTCTGATCAAAATCCCAAACTGATTCACCTCGTCTCTGCTGAATATCTTTCAATTCAGTTATACACTGTGATTCTGATTTAGGCTTCTTGAACTCTTTAATAATTGCTGCTTTAATATCAGCCATGACATGGTTCTGAGTACTGGAAAACTTCATAAACCAAGTCAAGGCTCGGTCTCTTAAAGAAGTGACCAGCTGCGCTCTTCTTACATCTTGATCCAAAATGTTCTTAGCTGTCCACATAGCTTCGCATAAAAACCAAAACTGTTCTGGATCCTCTGATCCAGTTCCTTTGAAAAATGGGAGCTTGATATCATGATTCATATGGGCCATAGCGGATTGAGGGGGGGGAGAACTTACTGGGGTAGACTAACCTGCGACCGGAATACTCGAGCTAGGGTTACTACCAGACTGCGACGGGTTCCTAGGGGTAGCAGATCTTCGCTGCGGGGTTAAAGGAGGATTTCTAACAAAGGGGGTTTCTTTAGATTCAGGGTCTTCTGGTGTGTACTTGGTATTCTAACCTAGGGTATAGGATTCTAAGTTTCTCTTGTATCTTTTACCACTTCGCAGTAAAACCACTTTGCTCGTCGAAGTTACTTTCACTTCCAAACATAGGTTAGTAAAAATAATTCTAGCAATATGATTCTACAAGCAATATGCCCTTCTCAGCCAAGAGCATTTTAATTTGCAGACTAAATTAATTTAGGTACTTACCCCTTGGTCCTTTGAAGAATTGCCTTTCAACTTCACTAAAAGAGGTACTTGTGTCAATGGCAAATTCTATCACAAAAGCTTCAAGGGTTTGCGTTGTCCAGAAATCAACAGCTCACGATATCGCGTTATTCACTCTTTTCAATATATTAACTCTTACTGGGGTCCAGTCAGGAAACTGATCTTCTTGGAAGTTCGTCCTTCGCTCTGTCAACCTGGATAACCACTGGTGCAATTCTATGTGGATACTACCAAAGAAAATTTCGTAAATATTAGCGAAAACGTACCTTTGTAAGAATTCGTCTAAGCTACGACGAGGATCCTTATTTTCTTGTTCAACAAATTTATGATAGGTAGCTTCAACCCAATCACCGATTTATTTTACTGAGGGCCTCCAAAACATAGCCCTTCAGGTACGATGTAAATCCCTCTTGAGCAGATACTGAGTTCAACCGGCAACGAAACCAATTTGTTGGGCTATAGGGCAGACCTGGGTTTTAGATTGTTAACTTCGCACCAACAAATAGACCCACAGTGTTGGCCCTTTCGGCAACAACCTGAGAACAGGTTGCAGTCTCACTCAAAACAGCTATGGGGTGCTGCAGAACTAGGTTTCTACAAGTAGAAGAGGGATATTACTGTACCTTTAGCCTTAACAACAAATATTTATACCAAACAGAGCTTCGATCTTCACTTAATTAGCTTCGCAGTTAGATAAAAGACATTTCTTGCTTAACCCTTAATTGGGAATTCACAGTGAAGTTAATATTAACAGTTATCTTACTTTATCAATTATCTACTTATCAATGCATAAAATAAAACCATAACAGAAACAACACAAAAGAACCACAACACAAGATATAACGTGGTTCACCCCCAGCGTAGGGGCTATGTCCACAAAACTGTGCTTTTATTCCACTTTTTCAAAACAACAGTCTGATCTATGCACTCAGTAGCAGATCCGCCCTTCAAATCTAACTACGAACTTAGCTATAGTTCCTTTCTTACAATTTCTAAGCTGCGCACTTAGCTGCAGTTCCTTTCCTTACAAAAACCCTCTGCACACACAGCTGCAGAGGTCGTCCACGCACACAGCTGGGACTTGACCTTAAAATCCAAAAATAGATCTATCTTCTTTGCATCAGATGATCCTCATTTCATTAGATGATCTTGACATATTTACATGAGTGCCTATTTATACAAGTGCACTATTACAAAATCATGGGCTTACACCCGAATTTTATGGACAATTACAAAAAAGGGGGCTTTGAATCAACCCCAACACCCCTAAGACTATTTTGAGTCGCAACTCCACTTACAAGCTTCCACACAAACCGCGGAGTTACCAAAATTAGTGACCGTTAAGGCGCGCACCCCAACAACTGGCGTGCCTATGGCGATTCATTTTAATTGTTATTGCAACTAATGTTCATTGCTATAGTGACACATAAATGTCTCTAGATCAACGACTATTTATTTTTTAAGAAAATTCCACAATCACCATGTGTCATCGATGTTCTGTCGCTATACCGACGGAATATTCGAAGTGTGGCTAATGCGACGATAATTTTACGACAAAATTTGGGCTTCTAATCGTCGCTATAGCGACGAAAATGTGTTTCTATAGCAATGATTTGTCATGGGAAAAAATTCCACATGTACTAATGAAAGCATTATCAGGTCACTCGACCCAAAACGGGGAATAGAATTCGGTCTCATACATTCATTCAAGAATATAGCCTATTGATCCGTTGACATATATGATAGTATGTAACATAAAGCATTAACACACATTAACTAGTATTCCGTATGATAATAACATTAGATGTGTGACATATATAGATAAGTTCATTCACAACATATCACATTCGACATAAACACATATATCAAAGACACACAGACACAAGGTTTAACGTGGAAACCCATCCAGGAAAAACCACAAAGGTGCTCTTCATTCGGCATGAGAAATGGTTTTTCACCTTTGGTCTGCGCACTCAACTTGCAGACTATTCTTTTGATCTTATTTTACAATCCATGACTTCTTTCTTGTCTCATGCTCTCTAGTTTTTGGTCTCTCTTTATTTCTTTTGATTCTTCCTCTATTCTCTTTTCTTTATTCTATATTAAGTCTTCTTATCGCTTATTGTGTTATGTCATCCGCACACATCATGGATCGACTTTATAGGATTTTACAAATCTTGCTTTACCCATCGAATGATTCTCAATTGTCATTTGACAGGTTTTCTTACTAATTTAACTATAACATCCCCGACCCTCCGACCGGGGAAGAGGACGCTACCATGGCGTTAACCATCTGGGCTACCAGCCCCATGAACATGTGAATTCATAAAAATGCTGAAACAGAATGCATTGAAGTAGAACATGCACAAATGCAATTATTTATCATACATAGCGGAAGCAACACACATTCATACAAGCATTCATTCAACATGTTCATCATAATCATTAACAGAAATATGATTGCAGAAGTAAAATGAACAAGAATCACTTATCTTCTGAAGAACTCATTCTGCAACCAGCTACGTCGCTGCAACGTTCCACCCAACCATAGGCTAGCATGCTCCTAAATCTCTCAGCAATGCTACCAACCCCGAGCTGGGCATGATTCTCCAAGGAATAGGGAACAAGCAGGATTACACATAGCCAAAATACACAAAACATAGCCGAGCCAACACAGTTGGGTTTATCGGGCCATCAACAAGACAGCCAAGCCAACATGGTTAGGTTTATTAGGCCATTAAGGAGTTGGGAAAGGCTCAATGCTAAGCTGGTGAGCTCATTACAGAGCCAAGAACACCTACACCAGAACTAGCCTGTCTTCTAAGACACCCACACACACCCAACACAAGGAATTAGTCCCTTCTCTGCTACACAGTCCCTTAGGCCCTACATTCCCTTCTAGTGCTATTCAGGGGTTGTGGAGAAGAAAGCCAGCCCTCTAGCCCTGTCTGTGTGGTTTCCAGCCACCAGGTTTATCAAGCAAACCAAGCCCCCATCCCTTCTCCCAACACAGTCCAAAGACCAACCATTGCACGCAGGCAATCAATCAGCTATTACAGCTTAACAGGGGAAACGAATCCTAAGTCATTTTTGGCCCTATCGTGGCCAAAACGACTCCCAAACAAATTACAACAGTCCCAAACGCAACAACAAACGCAATCACAACATGAGGGAAAAACAACATTCTGTCATGGGCAACTAAGCAAGCGGAGAAGAATTACACAGACCGCAACACAGTCCCTGAGCGTAAATGGCCTTCCATAGGAACAATCATGGGTGACAGTGACCAAATGGCTCCCAGCTTGCTGCATGAGTAACAACAATGCAGAACACAGAGCATGAGAGAATATTTACACCCAATTCCAAATGCGGGTCGAGAACACACCCGATTCCTCACTGGGGAACAATGGGAATGACAGTGGAGACGACTCCTCACTCCTGGTTGCATGAGACCAAAACAGAAAATACATGTGCATGAGAGGATGAACAGTGGTTGGGAGTGCGTGAGTGTTTTCAGCACCGTCGCAGAGAGAATGCAATCGTGAGTCACGGAAGTGATGGCAATGGTTTCTTTTTCCATTGTGAAGTCAACCGCGAGTGGAGTGTGCATGTGGGCAAGGACTGACAGTTCTACCACACTCCACTCCTAAACAATAACTACCTCAACTACTCAGTAGCAGTTCTTAATGGTGGAGGTTGGGTAAGACAAGGGTAGATGACACATGGCTTTATCCCTCATTGGCCAAGGTTTGACAATTCCCCCCCCCCCCCACCCTTATCCTTGTGAAAATCATGCCCCTTCTCAATTTAGTTGCAGTGATCGTAGCTGGTCAAGTTCATTTAATTAAATATGCATATTTACATGATGACAAAACTCAATAGGTATGTTGCATGCCCCGATATACCATCGGTGACGATTTCAACCTAAAACATAGCATAACCAATTAATGGTGGGGCCTTGGCCTTTAGCTCCGCACCATGATCATTTACAATATATATATCAGGTACATCTCATGCAACATGGTCAAAACTGGGGTGTTACATTCCCCTCCCCCTTCAATAGCACTGTCCTCAGTGCTTTACAAAATTTGAACAAAATGCTACACTGGTATCGCCTCAGTGTTCCGCAGAATTGAAAAAAAATGGATGTGCCAATCGCATGGAATCCTCTAGCTCCCATGTAGCCTCTTTAGGTCCGTAGTGCTCCCATTGCACCTTTACCTGCCCTATGGCCCGGTTCTGGAGCATTGTGACCTTCCTATCGAGGATGCGCATTTTCTCGATTCAGAACTCTCCCTCGGGTTCCACCTGAATCACATCCCAATTTATCACATGGTTAGGATCATGTACATATCTCTTAAGCAAAGAAACATGAAAAAAATTATGAGCTCTAGTGCTAGCAGGCAATGCAAGTCTATATGCAACTGGCCCTATTCTTTCAAGCACTTCAAACGGCCCATAGTATCTAGGTGACAACTTGGCACAACTCCCAAGCTTCAAGGAACTCTTCCTTGCCCTCACTCTGAGGTAAACATGGTCTCCAACCCTGAACTCCCTGTTCACCCTATGCTTATCTGCATAGCTTTTCTGTTTGTCCTGTGTTGCTTTCAAATTCTTCCTGATCTTTACAACCTCTTGCTCCATTTCCTTGAGCAATTCTGGTCCAAGCACAACCCTATTCATTGGGTTATCCCAAGTCACTGGTGTCCTACACCTTATTCCATACAAAGCCTCATATGGACTCATCCCCAAGGATTCCTGCTGTCCATTATTATAAGCAAACTCCACCAAGTGTAAGTAATCTTCCCACTTGGTTGGTTTGTCCATCACATAAATGCAAAGCATGTCTTCAAGCACCTGATTAACTCTTTCTGTCTGAGGATGGTATGTAGTGATGAAGTTTAGCTTTGTACCTAAATCTGCAAACAACCCATTCCAAAAGTTGGAAGTGAACTTGACATCTCTGTCAGAGACTATTGCCTTCGGCAGTCCATGCAATTTGAATATCTCCTTCATGAAGATATTTGCAATGTCATCCGTCTTATGCGTAGACTTGACCGGTATAAAATGCACTGCCTTAGTCAACCTGTCTACCACAACCATGATGGAATCATTTTGTCTCCAAGTCATCAGAAATCCTGTAATAAAATCCATGGAAATAACTTCCCATTTCCATTCTGGGACTGGCAAAGGCTACAACAAGCCTGCTGGATGTTGATGCTCAACCTTTACTTGATGACATTTCATACACCTCGAAATGTACTCAGCCATAGCTGGTTGCGGGTGAATTCTTCATCAACAGATAAGTGCGGCTGTTATTCCACCTCTGCAATTTATATTGATGTTAAATGAACTATAATGATCTTGTTGAATGCTGGTTTATGAGTATGTGTGCTTCCGCTGTATGATTGAAGATAAATGCATCTGTGTATGCTTAATTCCAGCATTGATTTCATTTGATTATATTCATGGGGCCATTTGCCCAGCGGTGTTTGTTGTTCATCACGTCCTCTTCGCCGGTTGAGGGACGGGGACGTGACAGAATGGTATCAGAGCTCCTGGTTACAACAATGGGCCTCTATGGGCCATGAAAGTGCAGGGACAGATGCAGAACTTCTTCTTGCCTAGTAGAGATCAGACCGGAACTTCAAGAAAATCGCCCAAGTGCTTGAACAGTCGGGTCATCGAAGGGTCTGGTAGAGGGACTTCTGCTATGGCGGAAGGATTCAGTGTTTGACAGCCCGCCGTTGCGGCTATGAAAAGAATTCAGCCGCCGATCCAGCGATGGAGCCGATTTCCGACGAAGGGGAAAATTCTGAAAATTTCGGTCCAAGTGTTGAGAAGTCGGACCACTGGAGGAAGTGGAATTCCGCCGTTGCGGAGGGACTGACAAAGTCAACGTTCGTGGTTGCGGACGAGTGGGTGAAGTTTCCCGTTCGACCGTTGCGGACGAGTTTACAGAGTCAACCTCCGACCGTTGCGGCCGGCGAAGCAATCTTGCATCCGACTCGAGATCCATCCGATCGCTGATGCCGCGGAAAGTTTGAAGATCCATCCGATCGCCAACGCCGCGGAAAAGTTTAAAATCCGAATAAGTATGGAACAGTCGAGTCACGGGAGGAATTGGCTTCCGCCGTTGTGGAAGAACTAGAGGAGTGGACGTCCGCAGTTGCGGACGGAATGGTGAAGTTCCCGTCCGATCGTTGCTAAAGGGTTCATGGAGTTAACCTCTGTCATTGAGGACGGCGAAGCAATTATGTTTCCAATCCAAAAGTCACCCGACCGTCGACGCGACAAAAAGGTTTAAAATTTGTCTAAGTATCGGAACAACCGAAAGAAGAAATGGTCCGACGCCCGATGCGAGAGTCAGCCGACGCCCGACGTCGGAAGGATTGAAGCTTCCAAGGAGCCGCCGTTGCAGAGGTGGGAAGCATTTGCCGGCCGATCAAAAAGACTGCCGACGCCGCAAGGGAAAGTGCGCCGATTGGAAGTGGGAAAGGAAAGAGCGTCCGCCGTTGCGGAAGGCTGAGAGTTCCCGGGGAGCCGATTCAGCGGAAGACAGAATGGCCCGGGAGCCGATTCGGTGGAGGAAAGAATGGGAAAGGAGCCGACGTTGCGGCTGGGAGAATGACGGAGGAGCCGATACGGCGGAAGGGAGATTGGTTGGAGAGCCGATTCTGCGAAAGGAACAATGGTTCCTGGAGCCGATTTCAATTGTTTCTCAGTGAAATTTTGGGCTATTTTTCAGCTGTTTTTCAAGTGAATTTCAGGGCTGAAAAAGAGAAATGAGGCAGCGATCTAATGCGCCAGATTGAGCGAAAATCAACAATTTACAAAAAAAAAATGAGGGCGCTGCCCTCGACCTGCCCTGCAGTGGCGCAGGGAAGCCATAAGGGGGCAAGCCCCCTTGACCCCCGTCATTCCTTGAGACAGTTGTTCTGGAGGAAAGAAAATCCTCTATTTTGGGCAATTGAGTAAAACCCAAAATTCATAAAATATGAATGGTGCAAGGGAAGTGAGGTGGCTGAAATTGGCACCCAGTCCAAAGCATAGATGTGTAAAATATGCTGAGATTTGGTGAAGATCTTCATTATTGGAAGTGGTGTGGTTTTCCAATCCGAGGTCGGAATGACGCATGTGAATAGGCGTTGGAAAGCTTATCCAGCAAGGAACAGGGATAAGTGACCGGAATCTAAGCATGGAGCAGCAAAGTGCTAAGGATGGATGCTGTTGTCAAATGGACAAATCTAGACAGTTGCATGCCTAGGGGCAGCAAGGACTATGAAGTCAACCCGTTGCTGTGTGAAAAGGGAGTTCCATGCAAGGATGGAAGGCTTGAAAAGGGAAGTTTTCCTTAAGACCCTATCTTGCTGATTATAACTATATTTCCTGAGTTTATGCTTGAAATGCATGAGGATATGTATTGCATGCATAGGATATTGTATGATTGGTAAGAATATTGGAATATATATATGTATAATGAACCACTGATGATAATCATTTTTTTGATGTTGGCATTAGTGGACAAACCAACGATGATATGGACCCGGATGAATATGTTGCGGATGCTGATGGGATGAGACCAGCAACCCTATAAAGAAGGGGATAAGGCAACGAGTCCATAACAAAAGTTGGTGAGCAAATTCTACAATCTCCTGCAAGGACCAACCAAAGTGGTCATGGTAAGGGCGTAAGTAAGACCCATGCAGGTAAGAGTTGCTTATGACAGATTCCATGGAATGGTAAAGGTAAGAGACCTCATACCATGTGAATATTGGAATGTAGAAAGGTGTCATGCCTATACATGATAATGATATTGATGCATCCTATATGAGATAGTCATGGTTATGCCATGGTATGGTTGAATACCTAGTATTCCTGAACCAATGCAAGGTAGCGTTGAATGGACATGCATTAGAAAGATTTTATGAATCTATAATTATGCAATGGATGTATGCATATGAAGGGTGTGAGTAACTAATTGCATAAGTGTAGGTGCAATGTGGTGATGTATTGCATGGATGCATTGAGATGAATGCATGTGATATTATGGAGAACTAATGACTGAAATGATGAATTACTGATAATTCTGGAACTGTTTCGAAGGCTGTTATGAATGCAGGATAGTCATGATCAATTGGCTACTAGAAATGCTCTATTGAAGAGCAAGGTGGTATGAATGATACGCCTGTGAAGTAAGGGTATCTAAACTTTCATTTAATTGCATGAATGATATGACTATACCTTGCAATGTTAGCATGATAATGATTGCACGAAGTAAATGAGCTTTGAGAACACTGAAGTGGCTAACCTTTGAAGTATTTGAATTTTATAAATTCTGAAAATGCTTCAGTGATGGTTGTAGCAATGAGATAGTATATGCATCCATACTTACCAAGTGTTGGGTTGATTGAAGCTTGTGTTTGGTTGTTGAGAGCTTATGTTTCAGGTAGATTATGTTAAGCATGGCAATGAGAGGTAAGATCCTGACCAATGCCTGAATCTACCATGTGATATGCATAATAGGTTGTTAGCATTCGAATTGTGAATTTCGGATTTGAGAAATTGCTGACAACCACTAGCCATTGTTGGCTTGCATAAGCTTGTGTTTGGTTGTTTGAAGTTTATGTTCAGGTAGATTACTTCAAACATGACAGTGAGAGGTAAGTTCCTGACCACTGCCAGAATCTACTATTTATGAGAAGAAGTCTCATGGTTGTGAAAATTAGTTGGTACGGGTTGTTAGATTCAAACTGTGGATTTCGGATTTAAGAGGTACTAACGGCTACTAATCATTGTTGGCTTGTGTGAGATTGTGTCAGGAGGGACACATGGTAAGTGGGTATTCATGTTATGATAGTAAGCATAAAATTATAATGGGCATAGTAATGCTGCTTACAAGAGACCCACAATTGAGCAAGTCAATTTCTGTAATAGATAGAATTGCAAAATTCTTGTTGAATTTAATTACTGATGTCATTGCTTGGTTATGGAACGATCGATTGGATTGTAGTATCAGGTGATGATTAACTGTTTGGCTATTTGATAAATGTGTCAGGAGTACACCCTGCAGGAAGATCATGTGTGATGACTTGCAAGAGCCAAACTTCATGGGAAGGTTTTCCCTTATCTTGGAAATGGGTTTCGGGTGAAACTCCATTAGAAATTTTGAAAATGTCTCATCTGCACTGCATGTTTGGTGATAACATGAGTGAGATGGTTTGGATTATGTCAGTGAGACATGTGTGGGTATGAAACGTAAACAAGAAACAAGGATGGGGCCTTGGTTTGCTTAAACCTGGTGATTGGCAACCACACAGACAGAGCTAGAGGGCTGGCTTTCTTCTCCACAACCCTGGGATAGCGCTAGAAGGGAATGCAGGGCCTGAGGGACTGTGTAGCAGAGAAGGGACTGATTCCTTGTGCTAGGTGTGTGTGGGTGTTATAGAAGTCAGGCTAGTTCTGGTGTAGGTGTTTCTAGCTCTGCAGCGAGCTCACCAGCTTAGCATTCAGTTTTCTCAACTCCTTGACGGTGCCTAACCGATACAAAGGCATACTGCGCCGCAAATGGATAAGTGTTCTGTGACCCTTGATATGAATATGCATGTTTAATTATTAAATTCCATATGCAGAACATGTTTTGATTTATTTCCATGATGACCGATTGCTTGAGCATGCATAGGGCCTACATGGCACACACCGGAAGAGAGTGCACACTTTTCCGATGTCGAGTCATGAAAGGGTTTCAATATTGATTACACTTTGGGGAGTGGACGCACTCCTGGTGTCTCAATATTTGATAGTGAATGATATGAAATGTGATTACAGTTTTAGAGCAATGATGCTGATGAGTTTGCTTGTATTGCTTATGTTGCTTGTGTTGACAGGCTAAAGGTAAAGGTAAATGGTTGATATAAGTGTATGTTGATACAAGTGCATGTTGATATAAGTGTATTGTTGATATAAGTGCATGTTGATATAAGTGTATTGTTGATATAAGTGCATGTTGGTATAAGTGTATGTGTCACTGTTGACATAAGTATATGATGGGCTGTGATATGCCTAAGGATCCATAGTAGATCCTAGACCTGGAAATGGTCATGATAAAGTTCCAAGCCCAGTTGACATGGTTATGTACTGGCTGGACATTAATTATTTGATGTTGTGGAGCAGCCGGCGTGCTGACCTAACATCTAAGTCCATAGGCGATCCCAAGGCTTGCAAAGTGAAGCAGGATCCTGTGGACGAACGAGGAAACGTACAGTACAGATAAGTATTGGATTATTTTGCTTATGAATATACATGTGTATATGATTTGGTTATGATGTTTTAAGCTCTTGTTCTAGAGATGAAACTAATAAGAATAAACTAAACATGTGAATTTATTCAATGTTTGGATATAGGTATCGCTGGAAGCGAGGACTATGAGAGCATCCTAGAGGTGCATGTGGACATGTGATTGTCCTGGAGAGCTCAGAATGAGCGGCAATGAAAAAGGTGCTAGTAAGACGGGGGAGTCCTAGCAGCCGAGACAAACCATGTGGAGAGACTCCATGGTTTAGAGGTCTGGAATAGACCAAAGACACTAACTGTCATGACCAAGAGAGATTGGTCCAGCATTCATGGTAAAGTGAAAGAGGGCTGAGAGCATGAAAAGCCACAGCGATGGTGTGGGTTCCAGGATGGAACAGAACAAAGAGGGGAAAATCTCTTACTGCTCTCTCTTGCCTTTTGATTATATATATATGTATATATGTTTATGCATTGTGAAAACAAGAGATTGTTGAATGCATGTATGATTGTGAATGAAATGTGTGTATTTGCTTAAGCAAATTTGTGAATGCTGGAATAGTTAATTACCTGCCCAAGAATAGACATGAATGAGCTCATGTGCCTGTTGGGGAAGGCATGAAGAATATGAAAGTTCCTTAATGGAACCTGAATTGTCATGCCAATTGGGTAATTAACTAACTGATTTTGATATCTATATTATGCTTGGTCTGATAGACTTTCAATGGTGCAATCCACAGGTGAGAAAAGTGAAACCAGGTGGTGCACGTTGATCATGGTAGCAGATCAGAAGTTGTTGGACTTGGCTGGAAGTCTCCTTCAAGTGATTGCCAAGACCCAAGAGAATCTTGGGGAGATGCTCAGGATACAGAAAAGGCATAGTGAAATGAACCACCAGATTTTGCAAGACTCTATTGGTTTGCAAAGGGAGGTGAAAAGCCTTCTGGGAGCAATCGGCAAAGGAAAGGGAGGTGGATCAGCAATGAGACAATTGTCCAAGCGACCCGATAGGAAACGGTCCAGGCATGAAGACTCAAAGGAAATTGAGCAGGTAAAGATGAAGCAGCCAGTGAGATGCTGGAGATGTGGAGGACATCATTTACGCCGGGACTGCCCAATGAGGGAACATGATGAGGGCAATAGCTGCAAAGTTCCTAGACTTCGGGATCAACTAGAAGCTGAGAACCAGCAGGAAAAGTCCATGGAAGCCGAGAGGCTTGGTCTTGAACGTTCCAAGTAAATGATTGAACGTGGGATAGATCTGCAATTTTGAATTTTGATGTGCAATTGTACATGTATTGTATATATGTAATGGAACACCGAGGACGGTGTTATTCCAAGGGGGAGGGTAATGTAATGTCCCCGGTTTCGCCCCCGTTTGCATGATGCATATATTGTAATTAATCATGGTGAGGAGCTCAAGGCAAAAGCCCCACCATCGATTTTGTTGTCTATGTTTCGGCAATAGGGATAATTGCCGATGGTATGCTGTGCTATCCGGCACATTTTTAATTCGGCATCATGTAAACCCGCACATCAATTAAAATAAACCACAACCAGCTATGGCAGTGCAACGTTAAATGAAAAGGGCATGGTTCCAAAGGATAAGGGGTGGGGGATGTCAAACCCTGGTTTATGGGGGAAAAACCCATGTTTTGTTACCTTGTTGTTTCACCCCCCTTTGTTGTTTGTCACCTTTTGTCTCATCCAACCTTGTTAACCTCTTTAATGCTCAGCTGAGTGGTTGAGGGCAGTTATTGCTGAAGTGGTGGTGGTTGTGGCAGGCTGTCAGCCTTACCCATTTGCCCACTCCACCCATGTCTGCCCATTCTTCCCCCTCACGTACTCTTCCCTGGTCAGTTTACACTCCCACCACGATTTTTGGCTGTTTGGCTTCTCACACACAGGCTCTGGGCGATTTTAGTCTCACGCAGACACTTTCTGGGGCTCCACGAGTTGCTGAAGCACCCACGCACTGTAATTCGCGTCCTTGCTGTTGTTTTGTTCATCCACGGGAAAAATCGGAGTTGTTTTCTCCTCACGCAGGGCCTCTACTGCTGGAATCCTCACGCAGAAAATCGGGTATGTCTTCCCCATGCATTTTTCTGTTGGGTGCAAGTTTTTCCTCACGCACAAGATGTTTGGGTCGTTTTTCCCATGCCGTGAGCCATGCTCGCTGTTTGTGTTTGGAGCTGTTGTCTTCCCCATGAGTGTTGTCGGCTGTGGGTTCCAATTTCGTTTTGGACCACTGTGGATTGCCAATTCGTGGGTTGAATTTCCCTTGTCTGTCCACGCTAGGAGTTGTTCTTCTCCTTTGTTGGGACTGTGTGATGTTTCCCAACCATTCTATTGAGGAATTGGGTGTGCTGTTGGCTGAATTTCCCTGTTTTGGGACTGTGGACTGTTGTTATCCTTCATGGTGTGTTGTGGCTGCTGATATACCCTGGTTTGGGTGCTGTTGTTGAGTTGTTTTGGCCACGTTAGGGCCAAAACCTACTCTGAGTTGCCTTATAGGCTAGAGCTGTGTCTCACCTTTCGTTTGGGACTGTCATCAGTCATTTTGCTTCTTCACAGGGTTGTGAAGGGAATTGTTTTGCTGCTGGTATGCAGTGGTTAGTCCATTGGACTGTGCTGGCTTGGCTTGTTTGTTGACAGCCCGTGAAACCCAACTATGGTTGGTTTGTTGTTTATGTCCCCGTGGCTATGTATAAGCCTGCAATTGACCCTTATTCCGGAGGAATCATGCCCAGCTCGGGGGTGGCAGCGTTGCTGAGAGATTGATGAGCAAGCTAGCCTATGGTTGGGTGGAACGTTGCAGCGACGTAGCTGGTTGCGGGTGAATTCTTCATCAACAGATAAGTGCGGCTGTTATTCCACCTCTGCAATTTATATTGATGTTAAATGAACTAAAATGATCTTGTTGAATGCTGGTTTATGAGTATGTGTGCTTCCGCTGTATGATTGAAGATAAATGCATCTATGTATGCTTAATTCCAGCATTGATTTCATTTGATTATATTCATGGGGCCATTTGCCCGGCAGTGTTTGTTGTTCATCGCGTCCTCTTCACCGGTTGAGGGATGGGGACGTGACACTTTCTTCTTTACAAACATAACTGGTGCTCCCCAAGGAGACACACTCGGCCGGATATACTTCCTTTCCAGCAACTCTTGCAGTTGCATCTTCAATTCTAGAATCTCCGGTGTACTCATCTTGTAGGGTGCCTTGGACATTGGTGCTGCTCCTGGCACAAGTTCAATTATGAAATCAATGTCCCGCTTTGGAGGAAGCCCTGGAATCTCATCAGGAAACACATCCCTGAATTCCTATAACACTTGATAGTCCTCCAACCTAGGAGTTTTATCTCCCGTTTCCTCCAAAATCTGAGCTGCATACAACTGGCAACCCTTCCTACAGAACTTCTTTAACTGCATTGCTGAAACCTGCCTTACTGAAATCACCTTTGGAATGCCTTTCACAACTACTAGGTTCCCTTCTTCATTCATGCATTCGAAAGTCTTATTGTAACAATCAAGCTTCACCCTGTGAGCTTCTAACCAATCCATTCCAATGAGAACATCATAGGAACCAAGCGGTAGAACATTCAGATCTACACAAGCGACCAATCCATCCATGACCAATGGACATTTCTCTACCACCTCATTGACCTTTCTCTTAGTTCCAGTGGCTAGCTAAACTAACCAAGACTTCCTATGCTTTATTTTATTAAAAGCACAAATCTCCACTACTCTAGGAGTAATGTAACTGTGCGTAGAACCAGGGTCAATCAAAATAGAAACAGATTGCTCAACAATCTTACCTGCTACTTCAACCACAGTTGACTGGTGATCTGCCTGGCAGTCCTCCAGTGCTGCATAAATCCTAGGGACTGCCCTTACTACTTGACCCACTGATTCTGCTTCTTGAATGTTATAAGCTGGCCTTGCACTCTCATTCTCGAGTGGACAATTCCTACGCATGTGGGGTCCTCCACATTTCCAACATTGAAGTGGCCCTCTATTCTGTTGTGGATCCTTAGGCTTTTCTCCTATCACTCCAATTGGCTTACTCGCAGCTTGGGATGGCTACTTCTACTGATTCCTGAAGTTAGAAGGTTTAAAACCCTTCTTTCTTTGGTCAAAATTCTCGTTCTTCTTGTCCTTCCAAGCCTTATGGTAATCCGGCTTACCTTTGCTTTGCTCATAGCAATACTTAGCTTTTCTTATTGCTTCTTCAAGAGTTCTAGGTTCATAAAACTCAATTCTATCTTTGTAAGACTAAGGTAATCCACTTAGAAAATGTTGGACCTTCACTTTTTCATCTTTGATGTACTGGACATACCTCAACAGCTCCAAAAACTTATTTGCATATTCTTCCATGGTCCGCTGTCCCAATCTCAGCTCATGGAACTCCTTAATCTTGTCATCATAATATCTATCAGAGAGGTATTTCTGCTTGAAATACTTCTTGAATTGTTTCCAGTTAAGTCTCCTTTCACTGATCCTCTTCACTTGCTTGAAGTGTTCCCACAAAATGGATGCTCTTCCATTTATATTGAATATGGCAACTCTTTCCTTCATGTTTCCTGAATAATCATGCACTTTAAAGTACTTCTTTATCCCAAGAAGCCAAGATTCAGCCTCTTATCCAATCTTTACCTTACCATCAAATGTAGGAGGTTTAGATTTCTTAAATTCATCCCGAGAGCGATCCCTATGGTGCCTCTTTCTTTTTCTTTTATGAGAAGAAGAACTTGAATCCCCGCTGGATTCTTCGGAGTCAAATGATCCACTAGAAGTCCTTCTCCTTCTCCTAGTACTGCTCTTACTTCCTTCTGGTCTTACTGTACCTCGTACAGAGTTTATCTTTCTTTGCGAGTCTGTTAAACTCTACAACATAGCAGCATTCAACTGATGCTGCTCTTCCTGGGCTTTAATCAAGCTTCTCATCATGGCTGCAACATCTGACGGTGTCTCCTAGAATCTCCTTCCATTAGACTCTATGTCATCATTTCTATTACGAACATTTTCTCCCATGACATCTTCTGCTCACTCATAAGAATCCCGAGCATCATACCCATCATGGGTTCTCATGACTGAACCACCTTTGGCTTATCAACTACACTACCTGGAATACTTCCCTTGAAGGTGACTATGATTCGGCAAATGTGTTAGTAACACAACTGTTAGATGCATAATATTGATATAAATCAGAATCACTTACCTTCTCCTGGAATAATCATAAAATAAGAAATTTTCCCAAACATAGAATTTTATTCCACAAGAACGTCTATCTCAAGGGGACGACGGGGGTCAAGGGGGCTTGCCCCCTTATGGCTTCCTTGCGCCACTGCAGGGCGGGTCAAGGGCAGCGCCCTCATTTTTTGTTGTTGTAAATCTATGATTTTTGCGCAATATGGTGCATAAGATCGCTGCCACTTTCTCCTTTTCAGCCCCTTATAAAAATCCACTGAAAATCCCATTGAAAAACAGTCGAAATCTGCTGGAAAATCCCATGGAAAACTCAAAATTTCCCTTTTGCAGAATCGGATCTCATTCCAAGTATCAATCTGACATTTCGGCGGTCAAAACAACTAGTTTTTCCACTGTTCATCGTCAATCGGATCCATTAAGCACTACTGCGTCGGCGATCGGATCTTCTAACCTTCAGAAGGATAGTTCACTAAATAGCCACAATGGTGGGTAGCGATCCCACTGTGAGTTCCGCGGATCATAAACTCATCGGCTGTCGGAAGCTCTATCCACTAACCATTGCCGATGGCCGATGATACCCGGACTTAGAGAAATTTTTGAAATTTTCCCTCTTAGTCTTCCTTTTCACCGCTTGATCGGCTCAATTCTCTTCTTTTCATCGGTGAAATAGTTCTATCAGCAGCCGCAACGGTGGCCCACCATCTTCATTCTTCTCCCGATCGACGGCCCAATCTCCTGTGGCATAACCTAATCGATATTGGCAGTCTCTTTTCATCGGAAGACTAGTGCTCTAGGCTTCTAAAACGGCGGGTGCACGAACCACTATCTTCTTTCGATAGTCGACGATTTCGGCCTTAGAAAATTTTTAAACTTTCTTTACGGCGTCGGCGGTCGGAGGCCTTACCCGTTGAACGCATAGCTGTCTAGCCATCCGCAACGGCGGGCGCTCGATCAACTATTTTTCATCGACGGATGTTGAACACTTAGAAAATTTTCCGCAATTTCCTTCCACTGTCCTCTGTCTGGTATGCTTCCGCCTAGCTCTTCTGCTACATCGGAAGTCTTTCCCACTAAGTGTTCTGACGAACTGACAGTTCAAACACTTAGAGAAATTTTTTTAAAAATTTCCCAGTCATTCACTGATTTTTGCTGGGTAGAAATAAATCCTGCTTCTGTCACTGCATCTTCGTGGTCCATTCAGGCCCATGCTACAACATGAGCTCTAATACCACGCTGTCACATCCCCGACCCTCCGACCGGCGAAGAAGATGCTACCATGGCGTTAACCATCCGGGCTACCAGCCCCATAAACATGTGAATTCATAAAAATGCTGAAACATAATGCATTGAAGTAGAACATGCACAGATGCAATTATTTATCATACATAGTGGAAGCAACACACATTCATACAAGCATTCATTCAACATGTTCATCATAATCATTAACAGAAATATGATTGCAGAAGTAAAATGAACAAGAATCACTTATCTTATGAAGAACTTGTTCCGCAACCAGCTACGTCGCTGCAACGTTCCACCCAACCATAGGCTAGCATGCTCCTAAATCTCTTAGCAATGCTGCCACCCCCAAGCTGGGCATGATTCTCCAAGGAATAGGGAACAAGAAAGCTTAGACATAGCCAAAATACACAAAACATAGCCAAGCCAACACAGTTGGGTTTATCGGGCCATCAACAAGAAAGCCAAGCCAACATGGTTAGGTTTATCAGGCCATTAAGGAGTTGGGAAAGGCTCAATGCTAAGATGGTGAGCTCATTACAAAGCCAAGAACACCTACACCAGAACTAGCCTGGCTTCTAAGACACCCACACACACCCAACACAAGGAATTAGTCCCTTCTCTGCTACACAGTCCCTCAGTCCCTGCATTCCCTTCCAGTGCTATTCAGGGGTTGTGGAGAAGAAAGCCAGCCCTCTAGCCCTGTCTGTGTGGTTTCCAGCCACCAGGTTTATCAAGCAAACCAAGCCCCCATCCCTACCCCCAACAAAGTCCTAAGACCAACCATTGCACGCAGGTAATCAATAAGCTATTACAGTTTAACAGGGGAAACAACTCCTAAGTCGTTCTTGGCCCTATCGTGGCCAAAACGACTCCTAAACGAATTACAACAGTCCCAAACACAACAACAAATGCAATCACAACATGAGGGAAAAACAACAGTCTGTCCTGGGCAACTAAGCAAGCGGAGAAGTGTAGAAATTCAGGCCTGCAGTAGATTAATTTCACTCACAGCAATTAACAATTGATCATGCAAATTATCAACAATGGAGACTGAATATGGAGCTGT